>MCJB01050203.1:0-35528 GCA_002018475.1 Nicotiana obtusifolia
ACTAAGCCTGGACCATTAAGGTCATGCCCTGAATAACAAATAGCCATATAAACAAAGGTAGAAGAGCCAAAGAAATAAAGTACTAGCTAGCCGATGAGGCCACGATTGGAGACATACATGCCTACACATATATATACATGCCAAGCCTATGGGCTGGAAACTGAAAGCTACAAAACAAAAACCCAGAATACAGTGTCCACAATAGCCTCTAAGAGTGCCATAAGCATTGTCGAGACAAGGCCCCGACTATACCAAACTTTATAACAAAGGTAACCATTTTATGAAAGCTCCTGGAAGAGGTGGAGCTTACCAACTCACAGCTGAACCCCGAAATCCTAGAGGAGGGGTCGATCAGAGTCCCTACGTGAACCTGCACGCACGAAACAAAATGCAGTGTCCCCAGGCAACGGGACATCAGTACGAATAAAATGTACTGGTATGTAAGGCAGACAATAGAGTCATACATAGCTGATGAAACTAATAATAATCATAATAATAATAATAATAATAATAGAGATACCACCTGACACTGAAACTCTGATAGCCTCCATGGCCGACATCTGACTTCATAGTAATAAAAAAAAATATGCATGGTATGTTCGTGTAATCGTATGTCGTGAATACATATATATTGATGCAAATGCATGACATACCCAACCAACTGCTAGCAATGGCGGTCTCTTCCGGTAGCTAACTGGTATCATATTGCCAACCTGTGGCCATCTGTACAATATATATAGTTTTCGGGCAAATAGGCCCCTTACCTCCGATTATAGCTCGAAGTCCATGCATAATATGCCATGTATGATATGAACTTTGAATGCACATAATAGGCCATAACAAGAACTTAGCCAATCTTGGCTCATAGATACTCTTATCCTCGAGATCTCATAATCACATTTGTATCGCATACAATTGTCTCGTGGAACCTTATATGCTTTCTTTTCTTTTGAATAAGCCTGAAAACTTAACTCGACTTTTAGAAAGATAACTTAACTCTGAAGATGTTCATAAAAAGTTTAAGGTACTTCACTTAGTCCTTAAACCTGATTTCATGATATTTACTAAAAGAAAGTATTCCAAAAATCAAGTGTTTTAGTAGTTTAAACATAAAAATTATATTTGAGATTTTGGAAATTTACGTGTCACTTTAGAGATTTTAAAATACACTTGAACAAGGAAGAAGGACTAATCGTAATTATTAAAAGCCTTTATTTATTTATTTTAAGTCACACAACCCAAAGATGAATAAGAATTCATATATATAGACATATAGTAAAGAAAGCCGACAAAATGACATATATAGATGTCGAGTACCCTATTTAACCGAATGGGTGGAACATCAACCTAATGGCATTATGAAAATACTTCAGCTACAATCCCAATGCCTTACACAGAAGGTCTTTCTAGCAATACAATAATAAATGTCACATTTGACATCTTAGGAATTTCCCAAAATTCGTGCTAAAAGGAAGGACGGAGCTTAGCCTTAACATACCTTTCCAACGAACGCCCGAATGCCTGTAGTTCCTTCACAAAAGTTGTTCCTTACGTCCTAAGCTTCGAAAAGACTATATATATGCAGCTTTTACACACCTATAAACAGTTCATAACGGAGTTTAATTCGGCAGATTTTTCATATAGTCCTAACTTGACGAAACGTCTGTAGAACTTTGTAAAAACGATCATAAAAGAGTCCCAAGATGTTTAACTTGGAAAAATAAGTATAAATCCTGAAGAACCAGCAAGAACAACAATTTGCTATCTTCCAAAAATAGCTCCAAACACAGCTAATAAAAGGGGAAAACAATTGCAAAGCGTAGAGATTACGTTTCTAGGCACGAGGACAAATTTTAAAGGAAGAAATCGTTAAAAACGTACCTTAATCACCCCAAGAACACCCTTAAAGTTCTCTTCAGCTCCCTTACTGTTTTAGAATGAAATAAAATGTTTTTAGGTCTGAAAAGTCAAGTTTACAGATTTATAAAACGTGTTTGACCCGACCCGGTTCGCGACCCGATTTCAGCATGGATAGTCCGCGGTAAAATGATCATAACTTTTTACTCCGATGTCGGTTTGAGGTGAGGTTTCTTTGGTTGCAAACTAGACGCATAGACCTTCGATTTGATAGGTTGTGGGTTCCATAACTATTTATATATTGGGAGATATGGGCTGATACATTTGACCCAAATTTTAGAAAATTTGTTAGAGAAATTTACGATAACTTGTGCCGACCTTTATTTCGTAACTTGCTTGATTCCAAAACTTAACATGTAACCAGTGTGATAATATAATACCTCATAGAACATTATTCTTAGCATATTAGACAGTCTTGGTCTTATCCCACAGGTGTAAATTAACTCAAACCTTCCGAATGCGCGGGGTGCCACCCGAGCCATTTCTTTAACCACGAACCTTTGTTTAAGGGATTCCTTTGACCTACAGATTTAGTTAGTTCCTTGATATTACCACACATTTTCCTTCTTATTCTCCCAATGTGTTACACCCAATCATATATACCTAATATAACCATGCCACATTACGTATATTACGTAAGGAAAAAAAAATAAATAAAACATGGGGTCTCACAAAATTACACTTAGAAGTACTTTTTAAAAATTTGACCAAACACTAATTGCTGCTCAAAATTGCTTTATCAATTAATTAGTCGAACACAAACTGCTTCTTATAAAAGGTATTTGTTTGAAAAGCACTTTTGAAAAACTTACTCTCAAAGTAAGTTGATTTTAGAAGTTCGACCAAACAGGCTAATATAAGTAAATTTCTGAGAACGTTCACCAATTAACAACTACAAAGAAAATTTTCACATTTTCTGAGGACTTAACCAAGTAATCCTCCAGGCCAATGGAAATGGTCATGAACAACTTTTGAACATTAAAATAATAAGAAACGGATCTCCAGAAGATGTAATAAACTTTAAACAATATATTAGCAGCCAAAAAACGAGCGGAATTTTTTTAATAAGAGACCTTGATTAGATTTTACATTGAGTTAGGTCCAAATTCTATTTTTTCAGACACGTTCAGAAACTTATTAAGTAGTAATTTTCTTGGTTATTAATTAAAACTTTCTCTATTACTTTCACTTTTGGGACTGCCTAATATCTTTATTTTTAGTTTGTGACTGGATATACAACTAATGAGGTGTTTCTCGTTTTTCCGAAAACAAGCCAAAATATTTTGTTTTCGTCAAAGTCAATAACTGAATATATTATCCACAACATTCATAGGCATAATTATTTCTTGAATGCTTCTACTTATGTAGATGGAATATTTTTGGAATTACCCATTTTACATGATATGTACTAGATCGTCAAATTCTTTCTCCCTATAGCCAACCAATTCTCAAAGGCAAAAGCTATAACATTACATTTTAAGAGACAAATTAAAGCTAGATATCTACACCTTCACGAGTAAGAAATGCTTTGTTATCATCTAGATCAACGTTAGGTGCTTAGCGAGTCATGTGCATAATTGCCCAAGAGTTCAGAAAACTCTTTTCCCTAATTCTTGATCATGCCCACACCCAATATGAACCTAAACAAATTGGGCCTCTACTTAGCACAAAAAAAGGGAGAAGAGTGAGCGAGCGAGCGAGCGAGCTTGCGCGCGCGTATTTGACGACTGCGTATAAAATTGGGATTTTTTCGTTACTATACAGTATTTCAAAATTTATTACAAAAATTATCCATGTTTATAAATTTACCCGACCTAAACACAGTTTATCTACAAAATCTATATATTTCCATAAACTAGAATCCTTTATGCAATAGTCTTTCATATTTAGGCGCGAGATTTTTGGGATCGCTTAGAGATTTTACTGACGCAATCGTCGCACCAATTATGAAGGCAACATATTCGTAGAATCCTTCTATTACGCAGATTTTCGGTGGTTATCATCGCATCCTTCTATTCTCTGTTTTTTTTTCTAGTTTCATCTGGTTTTCCATAAACAATGGTTTTGAACAATTCAATTGTAAACAATTAGCTACAATCGAATTGAATTTTGCGATCTAATGTCAAAATTAGCGATTATGCTTCAGCTCAATTGGTGGTGGGATAGCGTTAGGAGATACAAAGATTTTGATGTTGACGGAATTGTAGTAAATGACGATTTAAATTATAGTCAATTGAATTCAGCAATTGCAGAGCATCTAATGACCAATACCTCCACAAAATTCATCGAAATCAAATACACTGTCAATGAACGGTGTCATCCAATAGAAATTCGAAGTGATATGGGAGTTTGAGTGTATATGGAGACGAAAAAGGAAAACAAAAATTTAGGAATGTATCCGTTGTGTATAACAGTGCGTGATTTTGATTTGGAATGCTGTATGTCGAGTGCGAGCACAATCGCAGGTTTGCTCTGTTTTTCCAGTGTTGATGTTTTTTCAATTTCAAGTGTTTTATAATTTTTCTACATATTATCTACAATTCTACTACATAACAAATATAGTTCAACTATTTTGTCTCTACAAGCATTATTTCAAATACTGAACACACGAATATACAGAGGTCTGAATTGCTATACTTTTAATTGAGTGCAGGTTCTTCTGATTATCGTAATACTAATATGGTACAATTGCCAAGCAATTGCAACACAATTGGAGAAGTATCAAGAATAATGAAGTTGATTGATATGCAAACATCTTCCGCAATTGTAAAATTTGAAAGTATCATCATAACTAAACATACGCCAAATGTAATTGAAGTTGGGCAAGTTTACCAAGACAAGCAAACAATTGTTAATGCAATAAAGTATTATTCTGTCATAAATAAGTTTCAATTTAGGGTGAAAAGGTCTAGTGCAAGAAGGTATGAACGTTTTATTTGTCATTCATACTATGGATAAGTTGTAGTTTTTTTGTATATAAATTGTTTAAGATAATTTTTGTGCGTAAAGTAGCCTCGTATTTTGTGCTACAATTTCCATAACATTTTTTGAATTGTTTTTATTCTGTAGCTACTGCCTCGTATGTGTTGATGACAATTGTACGTGGCACTTCAAGTCCACCAGCATAAATGAATCAGCATTGTTCAAGGTTCGAAAATTCAATAGCTTGCACACATGCTCTTTGATGGACAACACATACATACAACGCAAAACAACTGCCATGGTAGTTGGCAGCATGATGATGCCAAGATATGCAGATCCTAAGACAATATACACACCTAAAGACATACAAACTGACATGTTGTCTGATCATGGTGTGAACTTAACATACATGCAAGCTTGGAGAGCAAAGGAAAAGGCTTTGGAATTTTTGAGAGGTCATCCTGCTTATTCCTACAGCCGATTGCCGAGTTATTTGTATATTCTGGAGAAGACTTATCTGGGGTCGATAGTGAAATTGCAGAAGACTGAAGATGACTGTTTCTTGTATGCATTTGTTGCACTTAGTACGTCCATCAAGGGTTGGGAGCATTGTAGGATAGTTGTAGTAGTTGATGGGACCTTCTTGAAGTCGGCATATAGGGGAATCATGCTAACAGCTAGTATAATGGATGCAGCATGTAATGTAGATAAATTGTAAAAATATTGTTATAAAGTTATTTTTGAGACTGTATTTTTTATATTCTTAAGTTTTATTACAGAAGTTGAATTTTTTTTTTTGCCACCTGTATGATAGATAGTATATTACTACTAGCATACGCCGTTGTTGATTCAGAAAATGATGCATCACGGAGGTGGTTTTTTGAGCAATTCAAACATGCATATGGAGAAAAACAAAATATATGTGTTGTTTCGAACCGGAATAAGAGTATCTTGAAGGCAACATCTACTGTTTATACCGTCATGCCACATTATACTTGCATATGGCATATTTGGACAAATGTAAGGTCAAAGTTCAAGAAGGGTCATCTAAAGTTAAGCGAATTGTACTTTGCCACGACACGATCATACACGTTTGATGAATTTAATGAAAGAATGTCAAAGATTGAAGAGATCGACACACGTGTTAAATTATACCTATATGATATTGGCTATCATAGATGGTCTCAGGTACATGCTACAGTGAACAGAACGTGGATGATGACATCAAACATTGCAGAGTCATTGAATACGGTAACCAAAAATACAAGAGAGATGCCCTTAGTAGAACTATTAGAATACATGAGGACTCTACTTGAACTTTGGACTAATGAAACGTTATTGAATGCAAAGGGTACATTCCCATACCTTGAAAAAAAATACAACAAAGAGTTGGAGAACAACAGGATATTATCATAGAAGATGAGAGTAAGCTATAGCCAATAACATCAGATCATTGATTCCATCAAACTTAATATATACTTTTAATTGTAGAAAAGTTATTGTATAATTATAGTTATTTTGTATTTTATTTGTTGCCGACAACTTGTTGTGTGTTTGTAATAAAATTGTAGGTGAGGGCTTCAACAGATTACATCCATACTGTGATAGATGGTGTGGAGCGCTTCATTGTTTACCTTCAAAACAAGAGATGTAGTTGTGGACAATTCCAGCTTGATGAACTTCCTTGTGCACATGCTTTGGCAGCTTTGAGGCATAGGAACGAGTCTTATAAGAACTATTGTTCTCCTTATTACACGAAGGAGAGCCTCCTGAAGACTTATGAAATACCAGTAGACCCGCTGCTTGATGAAAGCAAATGGAATGTGCCACAGCATATAGCTGAAGAAGTTGTAAAGCCATC
Source organism: Nicotiana obtusifolia (assembly GCA_002018475.1). Lineage (NCBI taxonomy): Eukaryota > Viridiplantae > Streptophyta > Magnoliopsida > Solanales > Solanaceae > Nicotiana > Nicotiana obtusifolia. Next base: position 6,701 of record MCJB01050203.1, read on the forward strand.
TACCAGAAAAAGGTAGCCAGAGAGACCTCAAAAACAAAGATACAAACCATATGATGAAGTGAATGCAAAAAAGTACAAGGTTTCATGTGCCAACTGCAGAGTAGAAAGGCATAACAAAAGATCTTGTAGAAATGCTCCAAAAAGGAAATAAAATTGATACAGTTTAAAGTTTTTTTTTACTTAGTACTATTGATAATAATCTGTCCGTTAAGACATGAAGTTGTATTTGTTCTGCTCTAGAGAATTATAGTTGTGGTGTAAATGTGTTGCTAATTGAATAAACATTGTCTCATAGAAGCAATGCTTGCCAAACAGATTTCAACTCTTAATGCAATTGGTTTGTAGTTGTTTTGTTTAAATACTGGGTTTATTTATTACTTTCAGATTTTCATAACAACACAACTAAATTGAATAAATTATGTATTTTTGTGTATTAGTTGTAGAAATAATTGTAGTTATATTGTAAATAAATTATATAGTACGAAAATCGATATCAAGTAAACCACAGATGTTATATATTCTATGTATTAGAATTCTGGACAAAATAATAACACAAAAGACAAAACAACTGTAGCACAAATCTGGTACAGATGAATTGTAGTTGACTCCTTCCTAATAAACAATTTGTCTACAACTTTACTACAATCCAGCTACATCTACACAGTTTAACTACAAATTTTCTCTTGAGTAGGGCAACTAATTCTTCTTTTTCTGAATCTGTGTTCTCTCGTTCACAGTCGGTGCCCCTTTTCTTCTTGCTAATCTTTCAGTCACCTTACTTTCACTAATTGCACCAAGCTCTTGCTTTTTCCTAGCATAATCCCAAAGGAGCGCTCCATATCATCGTCGGTGTTGATCAATATCGGAAAGGTCTTCCTTTAAAATCGATAGCTCTCCAATGCTGACATATTCTGCAAATGCCACCACTTATACACCACAGTCACTGCAAAAAATAATGAAGGAAAAGTTTTAGCATTCATTGTAAAATACAATTAATTAAATAGATAGAAGGAAAGCAGCACATACAGTGATCCTTCTTTTTGCTGGGATATCTCACTGGCCATCCACTGAATGTCAAGAGAGTCAGTAACATCTTTTTCAATGTATGCCTTTGTGTTCTTGTAGTTGATGTCTAGACGTTTGCCATAGAAGCCGGTGCATGACAAGTAGAGGGGGATCATAGTAGCAAACTTGTTGACAACAGATTCAACAAGTTTGTGATTTCATAAAGAGACCATAGAATCATAAACATATAGAATCCTATCGGTGATGTCAAACACAGCTAACAACCAATGAAATTTCTCCACAATATTTATTGATATAATCACAAAATCAACTTTGCCATGCAACATTTGCAAGTAATCGGTACCCCAATATGTATTCTGTCACGATGTCCTGGGGTTTGACAACAGCAAGCTTCTTATCGACAGGAGCATTAATATACCTCTCATAAATTTGTTCATTCTAGTCTTGAACATACAGTCAGTGGTTGTAAATCATATTTTGTTTGCAGGACCATACTTTTCTCTCTTCCTCAAATAGTATAAAATAACATCAATGTGCTGCAAAAAATGTAGATTTGATTATTTCTCAATGTTTCATACGATTTAACTATAATTTTCAAATAAAAAATCTACATATTTCTAAAATAATAGAATAATATAGCTAATCATTAAATTCTGCTAAGGTATGTGTGTACCGTGTTGTTGTGTACTTGCGCGGGATGTGCCAAAGTATAAAACCAATCTTTTTTATCAACTTTCTCCACTCCAAGATCAAACCACGGGTTGAGCTGGTTATCTTTTAAAGTATAAGGCGCCTTCCTCCAATTTAGAGACATATCAAATACAATTATTATGTAGTTTCAGTTTGAAATTCATAAATTGTATGCACTCTATAATATGAAAAAAAATGTATAATTTAACATCTTTGAAACCGTGTCGGTACCTAAATATAACCACTTATTGAATTCTTCCAACAAGTCAGCATCAACATCGTCTCCAATAACCCCAGTAAATGGATGCTTGATGTTGAAAATTATAGGAGGTCCAACAAAAGTGCTTCTCCCAGAACTGATATAAGGTAGAAAGGGGGATCTGGCATGCTTTCCAGGAACCCTTGTTCTTCCCCGATGCACAGGGGTTGTTTCATCTTCATTTACCTCTCTGAACTTAACAATTTGTGAGAAGTTTTCTGGAAGCTCAAAATCATCAAGTGTTACTGCCCTTTTTCCAGATTTGGAGTCATTGCCCGATATCACCTACATTGATGTAGTCGGCTAGTTCACTTACAATATTTAAAATAAAAGAACAACATTGTATGTTCGTCGCATTAGTTCTTTTGGGAAGATGAAACTTATATGAAAGCTGTTGGTTTTTTTCCTACAATTATATTGTAATATATAATACTAGTGAAATCTTCATCGCAATCGTCTCCTTTTTGTATATCATTTGCTTGTTGAAAGGGAGATTGCAAAGGCACAGTCTTCTTCTCCTCGTTTAAATGCTCTACTTTCATGCCAAGTTTTAATAAAATTGTCATCATTTGAAATTAACATAAACTACATTATAGATAAATTGTAGTTTAATTGAAGTTAATTTGTTTAAATATTGTTATATAGCTCTGATGTAATATGTATTGTGCAATATGTAGATAAATTATAGTTGAATTGAAGTTAATATGTAGATAAAACCATACCTGCAGTTTCTTCCTCCAATGCCCCTGTAAATTGGGAAGATAAGTCAACACCTACAAGAAAATTCTCCTCATTTTAAATGTCAGACATGTGCCCTGTATCTAAGAGAACAGTTGAAAATATAATGTAGATTATTAGTTTGTAGTTGTTGGTAATTTAGGCTATATGTAGATATATTGTAGATATAATGTAAATATAGTGTAGATTAATTGCCATCAAATTGTATAATAATTGTTAAAAAACATGTTTTACTGCTGCTGGCCAATATTGGTTTAGCACTACTGCCCACATTCTGTTGTTTGTTCTTTTCTTTGTAATGATCATAATTTTTTGTAGAACTATCAATAAATTGCATTGGGAATTTGTTAGGCAGTGCACTTTATGAATACTATTATAAATATAAACATTGTAAAAAATTTGTGCAAAATGAATATATTTCGAATGAAACCTTACCATAAATTGCCTGTAACACAGACTTGATGGAATCATTGAGTAGCAAGCGAATGCTACCTAGTTCTTCAAAAACCTAAAGAATGAAAAATTATTATAATGTATCTAACAATTAGAGTCTTACACACACACACACACACACATATATATATATATATATATATATATGAGACTAAAAATCAAGAAATGTGAAGGCTCCAAGGTCTGAACCGACTTACGTATAAAAATGGAAAGAGTTAAAGAAATAATTTTCATACCATAAATTAAAGAAACTAGCTAGGATTATCTTAATTGGTTACCTTATCAACATCTTTTCTTAATTTCTTTTAATTGTTTCACAATATCTTTGTTGTCATCTATTCCCATTGCCTGCTTATGTCCAGATGGAGGTGGAGATGGAGCATCTGTCGGATGCTCAGCGTTTGTTTCAGCTTCTTTAAGGATGTATTCAACTTTGTTTGGCAAATTCATTCTTGAAAGCTCTTCAGGCGCTTTAAGCATGTTGGTGAACTGAGAGGAAAAAAATATGAGGGACCTAGTCATAATATATATAAAATGTGTAGATAATTTGTATTTAATTTTCTGTCCAGAAGTGAAAATCATTTACCTTGATCCATGATGGTTTGATCATTCTATCTTCCAAAGAAGATATCCATATCTTGTCCTTACTAGCTGTCCAGTTAAGTATGCGAGGGATCGAATTACCAATCCTTGTAGCTATATCAGTTTTGACTGTAGAGCAGCACTCATACAACCATATTTGCATAGCGAGTGCAAAACCTCAAATGAGACCAAAATGCACAGAAGGGTTGAGCTTGTGCTAACGGACTGAAGCAATTGTGTATAAGCTTCGATATCCCATGCAAAATTGCGCATACTGCCCCAAGTCCACCAAGTAGAACCTAAAATGGTCTATCAAACCATTATCTTTCTCTGAAGGACAAAGGAAGAATTCTATCAGATAGAGAATACACAGCTTAACTGCATCCTCATCATTCACCCAACTACGGCTGGTTACAGTTTGTTTCAAGTATGACTTCTCAACTTTTTCCTTGTTCGAAAAATAGCTCCTCATTATTTTACTGTCATACTTAGGTGTGTAACCAAAGTCCGTTACTTTTGTGACACATCTAAGGCCAGTGATGAGGGCAAACCCCTCAACCCAAAGTTCAGCCTCTCACCTTTTATCTCTGTTGTAAAAAAATCAGATCTGGATGCGTTCAATTCATACTTCATGAGAAGATGAATTGCCTAATTTTGGATACATATTTTGGGCGGGGAAAGAAAATGCCCAAAACATGTCTTCTTAAACAACTTTAACCTATTATGAGACAATAACACATTGATTTGGCAAGGAACAACAGGGTCGGATAACATCTAGAACCTAGTGATGCCATAATCAACATTATGTGGTGCAAAAAATGTTCAATTCTGCACCAAGTGAACAGTAAGTTAAAAAAAACTTGTTTGAATATCAAAAACAAATAAATATAATTCTACTACAATTTATCTACAATTATAAAGACATAAATACCTTGCATACAAATAAGTTACAAAATTAGTAAACATATATAACAACTGACTAAATTGAAGCTACAAATTATGTTTAGAGCAGGAAATTAGAAAGTAACAACAAGACATAACATATACAATTTGTTTACAGAAAATGAAGCTAACATCTACAAATAGAGCAACTAATAACCAACAAAACCAACTAAATAAGGTAGTAAATCCCATAACAAAATATTTTCGAATAATTTACAAGAAATCTACAATTTCGAGGGAAATGTAGAAAATTTGATAACCAACAACAAATATACATAATGTAGGGAAAATGTCTACAAATACAAAAAAAAAAACAAAATGTATGCATAGTCATGAGACAGTGAACAGGAGGTTTTGTAACTTTAAAAATAAAAGTCCAAAATTGTAACTACTGAAATTTTTCCAGGGCATAGCTAGCGGCATAGGAGCCGACTCGGCATCAGCGGCTTCGTGCCGCACTGGAGTAATCTAATATGTGGTTCCGCACGTTCCACCACTTCTCCGTTCATTTCCAACACTGATCAGACGGCTTTCTTTGCCCCAGCTTGGCGAATCGCATCCCCGCACAACGACATTCTTTGTTTGTGCGCCCCTTACTGTTCTCGCTCAGTCTTTCAACGGCTGGGAAGGCAGTCGTAGAAACGAAGCCTATCGCCACGCCGACCATCAAATACGAGATTGGGCCCCCTTCTCAAATGACTGTTGGGGTATAGCCTTAGGTGATCTTTTAACCTTCTTTTTTGAAGGTTTGACAGTAGGAGAAACTTTAGTTTTTTTTTTTTTTTGCAGGTTTTGGGATAACTTCTCCTAGGACAAAATCATCATCAAGAGTAATTTCTTTTTTACTTCCGCTTTATTGATTTATCAGATGTCGAAGCTTCACCAGCATCCCTGTCATGCTTGAGTTTTGTTCGAGCTTCTGCCCTAGCTTCACGAGGAGAAAGCTTGGACTTTGTCTCTAATTTTGCATGTGCCGATTTCACTACTTTTTTGGGTGATTCGTGTGACAAAACACCCAAATCAAAAGTAGTAATATCACCAACATTAGATTTTTTAGGATTATTCTTCAAGTAGGATTTAGAGAGAGAATTCAGAAAGATTGAGAGAGATTATAAAAAAAATTTGAAGAAAACTTGAAGGGAGCGTTAATGGAGGAAGAAAGTACGAGTTTGGAGAGAGAAAGGTGGGGGAGTGGGATATGTACGTTAGAGAGATTTTAGGAGTTAATTGATACTCATTAAATTCCTAAAATGTATATAATAGGTAAATTGTATATGCCTATGTAATTAAATTAAAAGTTAAGTAGGGAGGGTAATAAGTTTTGAAATACTATATAGGAATGTAAAAATTCCTATAAAATTACAGAAAAAAGGCAACCGTATTATCAAAATATCAAAGATGACTACTGAAGGAATACAGACTTCAAGAACCAACAAAGATCATGCATCATCTAAAGATTCAAAAGAGGGGAAAATTTACAAAAATGAGATAATGCATCATTCAATGATCTCTCTTCAATAAATCACTTTTGAAAACTTTTTTCTGTTTTTTCAATCTCCGAGAAATGCTGTAAATCTCAGGACCTTGATATTGTTTCTCATATGCTCTTCCATCTCAACTCAACATGTATGACTCCATTCTTTGAATCTATTAGATGGTATTTCTCATTTATACGTCCATTGTGAACTACATCATCAAGGTTGATGTCGACATGTCCAAGCGACTCCTGAATAAATTGAGGAGAAGAATCAGCTAATTAACTTTTAAATGTAGGGAGAAAGAAAAGAAGAGTCACATGCATGTAAATCTAAAGTACCTTTGAACGGAAGCTGATGCCATTTCGCTCACTCAAAACCTTTAAATGGATTTTCTCATGGACAGGAGGCTCTTCGAGCATAAAATGGAACTCTTCACACCATTGAGGATCACGAGTTTTCTTAACCATCTGAATGAACAAGAGTTACGCGAGTCAGTGATACTGACAATACATTCAAAGGGAACCTAGACTGATAGTTTTCTAGTAGTTATCTGTTCAACATTTCAACTTATCGTGTTCATATATTCTGAATTCTCTAGTGCACCCGAAGATTGTTCTGGAGTTCCCCGACTAACTAAACTAGCAGATGTCTTTAACTTACGTTATTGTTTGATCAAGTCATCACCGAAAGCATGAAAAAGGGTTTGAATTTTTGGATATATTATATGCTACCTTGGATTTTCTCTTTTCCCCTCTGAAAAATATGACCCCATATGGATTATTGTGACGTGAGCCTTCTACATCTTCGGCTCCTTGGACAGTAACAAATAGCAAACCTGCTCCCCTTGGACTATCATTACCGGATATCGTTTCCAACCCATTCTCCTTCCAACTGAAGCTATTTAAAGGCCCACTCATACCATCGGTATCCTCTCTGAAAAGGGCATATGATCAGCTCAACGACAATCTGTCCTCTCTGCTTCTTGCCATGTGCGACACTTATACTTGAGTTCTTAAGTAAGTCTAGAGTGAGTTCCTTTGTTTCATTTGGTTGTAGAAGCTTTAAAGGAAGTAATTGTGACCCCAGGCGGTCGTGTGCTCCCACCTGCATATGTAGAAGAGCAGCACATCAGCAAAATGCCACTTTAGTTCACCTTATGGAGAAAATCCTTGTAAAATGCATGTCATTCTTAGACCTTTAAATAATAACTAGAAGTCAATACTTTCAAGAATTAGTGGCTGATGACACTTTTGCAGCCATTAGCAGTTATATTTTCAGGTTAAAGCTTCTCTCTTGATGAACCATTACCAATTAGGAGACAACTGCTCCCTCCATTTCACTTTATGTGGCACTATTTCCTTATCGGCCTATTAAAAAAAGAATGATACATTGCCATTTTTTGAAATAATTTAATTTCATACTTTCCGTTTTACTATTAATGCCATGTCTTTTTAGCCGCGGAAGTCTCATGGCATGGTTAAGACTACAAGTTCTAAAAGTTTTTCTTTCTTTCTTAAACTTTTTGTCCAATCAAATTACGCCACATAAATTTGTACGGAGAGAGTATCACATTTTCTTCTCCAAATTTGAGGTATCTTCAGGCTCAAATTGGACATGGAGGAATTAAATAGAATGGGTGAAAGACGAACCTTGTCCCAATCAATGATGTCTAAGTGAAGAATTTGGGAGAGTGGATCCTTCACAGTAAGCTTGAAGCTTTCATTCCACTCAGGATTCAAGTTTTTCTTCTTGATGGAGGTTTTTCTAGAAGGCAGGCTGTCTCCGCTCAAGCTTAGCTTAACATAAGGATCAGATAATCCCAGTAAATCCATCTTCAGGAGTTTCATTGCTCTTACCACTTTAACATGCAATATCCCCACAGCCTTCTTTATGCCCACCCTATAAGTAGCAAAAGATAAAGTCATGCAACTATTTGAAGAGCAACACCAAATAAAAAGGTAAAAGCACGAGATCTTCAATAAGAAGTAAGAGAAACAAGAGAATGGTTTCTCACAATGAAGCTTCAAGAACTGGTATTTCAAGAGTTTGAGGCCAGTAATAAAGGACTGCCACTTGTTTCTTTATAATCTCCTGCCAAAATATAAGAAATGTAGCTGTAATATTGAGTGGAACAAACACAAAGAGATGCTAAGAAAATTATCCAGTAATCTAGTACCTGAACATATCGATAAAGGCCAGGGATTGCCATAACATCCCCACCGAGAACCTTCAGTCCGAAATCAACATATGGCTGCAAAATTTAACTTGTTGAGTGACCTCAATATCCATGTATGAAAAGGTGAAATGGTAATAGCCGAAAATATTCATATTACCTTCTCCATCAAAGATATCATTATATTAGCAAAACATGGAAAACTGGGTACAAGAGGCTTCAAAGTAACAGGCGGTGCGACGAAAATCTGTAAGTCCACCAACTGGAAAGAAGATTCACTAGTATGTAAATTAGCACATCAGTCAGGATCTATATTACTACTACATTATTTTAGGTAGGATTTTTTCTGTGATACTACTGACCTGCAATTTGATCTGTAGATTCTGTAAAGATGATGAAGTTACCACCACCACGAAGTTTGGGTTGCCAGCCGATTTAATTGCTGGTTCCATCACTAACTCCCTCTCATTTGTCTCGTATACCTTGAGACCTGCCAATATGTGAAGTGAAAAAGAAAATTAATTTTACTCTATAATGTCCAGAGGATAATGAATCTGACTGAGAACTGAAGTAAAATTGTCTGAATTTTCTTCTGAAACTAAAAATAAAAAATAAAAAAAACAGAAGTTGATATCAAAGAGATACATGCAAAATATATCAGCGTCCATCAAAAATCTTGTGAGAATTTTAACTCAGAGACACTTCAAAGATAATATATCATTTAACTTTGTATTTCTTTTGAAAATCTCTTTGATATACCTATGGTTGTCAAAATATATGAGATGGTACGTCTCCCTTTGTTCTCTATGTAATTGTATAATTTAACAACTTTAACATTCTCTTCTTCTGTTAATTCCTCTTGTGTGAGACCCTAAATTTTAATATAGCAGCAGGAAAAAGTCATAACAAAATAGAGAAAATAGAAATTAGTTCAAGGAGAATTAGAGAAACTAACAGAAACTGACCTTGAAGTACTGGCGGAAGAGTTCCGGGGGTTCGGGTCACAAAATCAATTTTTGTTATTGTATATTGCCCTATGTATTCTGCAAACATGGCCTCTGCAACGCTTCTAATTGTGCTACAAATAGCCTGTACGTTAGATAGACTAAGCAAATCAACAGAGTGCATCCTGGAAAAGAGTGAAATACTAGAAGTTTAAAGGTACCTTGTCAAGGAAAGGCCACATATTCTGAAGAAATTTGTTTAACCAGTCTACCTGCAACACAAGCAATCCATTCATATACATGGAAAGAAAGAAAATAGAGGAGATGCGTACTCGATCATAATCTGGACTTTTAACCCACAATGGAATATCCGGAATAAGATCTTGTAATGCATCTGTATCAAGCTCACAAAGAGGACTGACAACAGGATCCTGAACTCATTTCAATAAAGTCAGTATCATAATTTTCAAAATGATTTAAGATCAAGAGTGCCAAAATGTGAAATTCATATTGGTGGATTTACTTGAGTTCAGTTTTATGATGACTGGATGCAGGAAATTTAAGACTGCAATAGTTACTGAAGAATTTTCTATTATTGACCAATACACAAACCGAAATGAATTCCAATTAATCCGAAAAGGATCGACTTGACAAAACAAGTTTGATGTGTTTACTTCTCATAAGTCAAGAGAAGGTTTTTCCTTTGGTCAGTGTAATCAGATCACTACATTCTACAAGGCACATATTTCTTTTGTTCGACAATCACTGCCATCTTACAGTATTGTGTTCCATTGATCTACTCATTCTTCATTTGTTCTTTTAATATACCTTTTTTGCTTAATGAAAAACATATTCATGAATGTATAACCTATTGGTACACGAACAATATTTTACTACAGTGATAGGTCAGATAGTAGTGATCAGATGATAGTAGAACTTCTATTGTACTTAAATTTCAGATTAAAAAAGCCAAAACTTTCTTTTTGCCACTTCTCTTTGGTGTCAAGTTGGTGGAAGCAATAATTTTACTTTGAGTTTGAGCAAGTTCATATGTGAATTCAGAGAATTGTTCATTCGAGTTGTAAGCACATATTATATTGTTTGTCGAACGTTATCACATTCAGATATTGATGCATATGTAAAGACTTTGAAATCACTTTAAATTGATTGTCAGTTTTCTTCTTTTCTTCCTTTTCTATCCCCTTTTTCTAACATCATCTCACTAGCTTTTTTGGAAAAATCAACCGTACCAACTCAACCTCTAAACACAGAAACACACACAAATGGAGTTTTTTTGTATGCACAAATAACAGGTCCACAAGAAGTTCTAGACAATCAATGAAGTATCATATCCAATCAGCACTACAGCAAAGCTATGATGATCAAGCTATTTGAGCTAAATTTAACAGAAGTAAAATTGAAAGAATATAAAAACATCAAACATATGCACAAGTAATTCAAGCACACATAGAGATGACCAAACACCAAAATAAAACCAACCCTTATTAAACAAAACTAATCTTCTCAAACAGTACATCGGCAACTCTTTAACTCTTATTATTAAATACCTCAACATCAGTGGGCTCAGAGTAGATGAAGAAATAAAATCCGATAAAAACACCAAGCAAGATTCCAATTCCAAAGCCAAGAATTCCTAAGAGACTGCTCAGTAATCCCATTTCGTTACAGTACCCCCTCCAAACTCCAAGAACATTAATTAATTCTTGCTGCAAAAGCCAATTCAGAATACATCAAGAAATTGAAAAATAAAAAATTTACATAACGAAACAAAACAAGAAGCGAAAAGTGGCAATAGAAGTAGTCAAGAATGGGATGGCATCGATAGAATCAAAGAGAAGATAGAGGACTTGCAGCAGGTGGTGAAGTTTAAAAGGAGGCAGAGACTCATTCATATGAAAACACCCAAAGCGGAAACACAAAGTAATTGCACCACTCTGCTGCTGCTGCTACTAATTACGTGAACTTTGTCTTTTCGGCCTACTTATATATGGGGAAGAAGAAACTTGTTCCATGACTTCTTCTGTTAAATGACAATTCTGTCCCTGTTAGTTTTAAATACTCCCTCGTGTCCTTTTTATTTTTACGTTTAGCTTTGACGCACTAATTTTAATTAAAAAAAGAAGGTCCGCATTTACTTTTTTACTATTAAAATTGCTCGAAGAAGAATTGATCCTTATACTTCATGGTAAATAATTCAATCTTTAACCAAGTACATCATTCAATCTTCTTGGAGTATAGATATCCACAGTTAATATTATAGCAATTTTAAAAAATATATATATAATATCTAAATTTACGAAAAGACCATAAGTTCACGTGCCCCATAATTAGCCCTTGTTTTCATCCACTCACACTCTTCTCATCAGCTTATTTTCCCTTGATACTAACAAAGCTCCAATATGAGAAGTATTTGAGAAAAAAATTCAAATATAAATTTTTTTTATTTCCTCTTTTCTTCTTTTACATTTTTTTTTTTCCCTTTTCGGTTCCCTTTTGGTTCGAATCCTTGTTAAAACAGTTTTTTTCATCGAAAATCGATATTTAAAACTCTAAAGTTAGAAATAGGTATTGGCCTGATATACATGGACAAAAAAGTACTTTTCTCTTGTTTTGTCCACTTTATTTTTCTATCATAAACAAAAGCACTAACATTCTATAAAATACAATTTACCTTATTTCAACTCAATAAGACTCTATATCTCTTCTTTGTCACTTATGTGGCTAATTTATAACAGATTTACTACATCTATAAAATAACGGATAGTATGGTATGGGATATTATTAATCTAAGTTGGATTCTGTCTTTATCGTCCATTTATTTTGTAATTTGCACTAAATCATAGCCTTTGTTCAAGCCGGGTATATTCCTATGCTATACTATTTACGATTATACAACTATTTTGAACTATTCTTATAGCAATGTAAACAAAACATTTTAATAGTCATTGTGAAGGAACAAAATAAAAGCAATTTGTTGCTTGCGGCGAAAAAGCGGAGGCCTTGTCTAAAATATCTGATGTTTACTTAGACAAGAGATTCCTAGGTTTTTGGCAAATATTTCTTTTTCTTTTTTTTTTCAACTTCTGTCAAATTGATGACTAATAGCTCTATAAAATCTAGCCATTTAAAGTTTGATGACCAAGTTTCAAGTTCTTTTTCCCTTATTAGAGCCTTCATTTGAGAAGATAAAGCCAAAGACTGAACCTAGCGTATTTAGAAGCGAATTTAATTAAGCTCATCATTAATCATCGACTATGAAGATATATTTTTGTGTGTACGAGTAAGAAGTAGTTTAAGTATTACGATTTTGAATTTATATTTTCAAAGATCTCATAACCTGAGATCTATTAAGCTTAAATTTTTAATTTATTTTTAAGTAAAACAAGTCGGGAGGGGAAAAAATGGAGAGATAAAGTCACTTGAACGATTGTTTTTCTTTTTATTGAAAAAAAATGTTTTCCTAGTTCAAACTTCTCTAATGATGAAGAGTCATTTTAATAGATTTTCTTGTTTTGGTTTACAAGTATAAATTATATTTTTGATGACACATAGGTCTTGCCTTTTTTTTTTTTTTTTAATTTCTTTTATCCTTCGTATCAAAAAACGTATTTTACTTTCGCAAGAATATTCTCAAGAAAAATCCATCACATAAAAGACTGAAGGAATGACGAACGAACTATATGTAATAAAGATCAAAGAACAGCCCAATTCAGTTGTCAAAAGAACTAGGGAAATAAAGAAAAAGAAAAGAGAAATAGATCTCAAGAAAAAGAAAAGGAAAAGAAAAAACTACTCTAGATTAAAAGAAAGGGAAACGATCCAAATTTACCCTTTTACTTTTGAATATTGTCAACATCTAATCTCTGATTATACTATTCGGCCAAATTTATCCTTATCGTTACATTATCCAGTCAAATTTATCTCTACAACAAACTTTTAAAAATTGGCCTCAATTCGTCAGGTGACCCAGAATCTCCCAAATTATTTTAGTTAAGTCACTTATTCTTATTCTTGATCCACTATTTTCAAAATAGTTGACATTTACTTGCTTTCTTAATTAAAAAAATAAGGGAAAGAAATATTAAAATAGTGCAGCAGTTAGTAAACAAAGTATAGTAAATTGAAGAATCTAAATTAGGTAGCTTGTCTAAATTTCAAAAGTATTTACAATACCAACTTTAATGAATACGTTCCACCAAAGGTATGAACACTTTGCAAGTATTAGTGATAGAAGTTGAAGTTCCTTTGAAATTTTGCATTGTCGACTTCAACTTTACATTAATCAAATGTCTATGCATTGTGCACTCTTAAATTAGTCGATCAAACTCTATGCTAACTAGGCAATTACAAAATATATTCAAATATACATGTACATACATGATGAGCAACCGCATAGAATACATAATAAATAGACCCGTAGAATTCTGCGGTGTGAATATGGTTGAAAAATTATTAAATTTTTAAACCAATTCCAAAATCATTATCACAAGAAAAGAAGTAGGTGCAATGGTAATTAAAAATATTCATGAATAATTTGTATAGTTTAGTACCTTTAGCATTCACGTTGATAGTAATTTCTGAGAATACTGGATCAAGAAGAAGAACAAGTGATAAAATAAAAGAAACTTAAGAGATTTTGAGTTATCTAATGGACTGAGGAGTACTTTTTAAAAATTTACTGATGGTAGAGATAAATTTAATCGAATAATATAACGATAGAAGTAAATTTGGACATTTTCCCTAAAAGAAATGAGAAAAAAGGGAATACACGTGCGTAAATTCTGGACCAGACAGAGAAGATGCCTTTGGAGAAGGTCATAAAGGTTTAACGCAACATAAAAATATTATCATATTTAGAATTCTTTTGAAACACCCCCTCGTGGAAGAAAGAAACAAAGAAATACTAGAGGCCACACGTTTAGGATTGTAGATAAATTTTTGCAAAAAGACAACACTGTAAAATACTTCTTCCACGTCTCTAAGGTACAATTTTAACAAAAGATTAAGCTCTACGCACCAATCGGGTAAAAATATTTATACATAGATTACTTATGAGGGGACTACTAATAAATAATTATAATAAGTATAATTGGTAACCTAATAAAATTTTTAACTTACTACCATAGGTAACAACTACATTTATAATCATCCATGTAGGTATCGAAATAACAAGGCATAATTTTAAATGACGATAAACCAGACAATAAAGAAAAGTATATTAAAAGAGGTATGATAGTTTAATATGATTTGGTCAATTGACCTACATATGAGAAAATAATATAACAAATATAAACAATTATCGAAAAAATAATCTTCCCCTAATAAGATTCTTTTAATGAATACATTATTAACTCTATCGTAGTGTTGTCATATGAGAAGGAAGAATCTTTGATTTATAAAATTGTGAAACTTCTTCCAAGAAAAGGATCTATCAAATATGAAAGAGATCTATATTTTCCTTTTAGGATTAGTAAGTCAATTATGGTTAATATTCTGTCTTTCCCTCAATTAAGAAAAAATTCAAATATGGTGAGGAAGTCAAGGCAAACCCTAACAATTCTCCCAGTTTGCCTGAGTTTCTTGACAAAATTTGAAGGTCGTCTTCACAATCTTCATCACTGCTGCTTGTCATAGTTAAAAATGAGTGTGATTTGAAAATATGAGCGTTGTGCATAAGTGGGCACAAAATTAAAAATATTGGAGCCATATGTTAAAAGTGAAACCTTGCGTTAAAAGCTAATAGGGTTAAAAATAAAATTAATTTATTGTGGATGTTATTATAATGTTGTTGCACGAGAAGGAAAATCTTTAATTTGTGGAAGCGTGAAACTTCTCCCCTAGTAAAAGGATCTGTCAAATATGAAAGAGATCTTTATTTTCCTTTTAGGAAAAATAAATCAATTATAGTTAATATTCTGCCTTTTTTCCGAGTAAAAAAAAAATCCTAATTAAAAAAAAAAAAAAAAGCAAACCCTAATAATTCTTCTATTTGATCAAAGACATTCAAGCCGAAGTAATTCAACTTATTCAAAAGGAGAAAAGCGTTAAGCATCCTCAACTATAGCTCCAGAAGGCTCTACTTCTGAGAGTTTTTACCGAAGGTATTACCTTAACTAGTAAGAAATTCTCGTAATTTGTCTCTGTAAACAAGGAATTTTAGTCAATCTAATTCTAGAAATTGAAAAATCAAGCCTCCGCTAATTTGGCTTTTAACTAATTAGTCAACATGTTAAGGAGTTAGCACACCAGATCCATTCACAAACACACGACACAGTATGATGCATTGAGACGGTCCAAAATGTTGATAGCCTAATCAAGAATAAGCCATATCTAATTCCAATAGTCAAAAAGCAGACAACATCATGAAAAAAAAAGGCAGATTAATGCTGACATCATTATTATGACAAGTGAATAAAATCAAATTTGCTAGTCGAAATTGAGCACTTTACCCTCGGTAAAAACTTTTGATCTAATATTATTCCATAGTAAAGAAAGTCTCATTTTTACCCTTGACCTTTAAAGGAACTTCAAATTGACAACTTGATGGTATTTTTAAATCATAGTAAAAGATGGAAGGATAAATAGGGATAAACCCCTTTTCAAAGAATATGGACACGTGGAGTCAACCCATTTCAATGCTGGAGCTCCATAAATAGTATGGGCAAATATGAGATGATTTGCTAACGATAAGGGTATGAATGAACAAAAGATGTAATAGTGGACAAGATTGAGCAATATCGTATGGTACATGAGCAAATTTTGACCTATATGACAATAGACATTCTTGGGCAAAAAGAATTCAAGATCATAATTCATATAGCACCCCCTACAATCTCATAATCTGAAAATTACATATGGCCTATCATCAGCACTAAATTGAAGTCTGAAAGTGCAATGAGAAGTTAGGATGCCTTTGCCAAATGATCCTGCTGTGAATGCCAAGCCGCAACATCTTTGTATGATAAGTTACCTCCGGATATATCCAAAGCACTGCCTACTGTGACATCCACACGCCCCATGCCTGCAACTTTGATCTTTTCCACATCATCCATTATAGTAACACCTCCAGCATATGTTACAGGAGTCTAATAGGAACATGAAGATAACTAGGTCACATAATATATTAAAGAAACTGTATGTTAGCAAACCAAAAAGCAGAATATCATAGTACTAGGCTGCTACAAAGGTAAAAAGTGTGCAACGAAAGGTTCAATAATGTTTCATCATAGTCCATACATGCATTAGGCTTGAGATTGCGCACATCCTCTCAGGATATTTCTGCATGGAAGCTAAATGAGTATGATAACAATGTAACAGGTCTCTGCGCTTAAAGACAGATCATGATTCATCAACCTTTCTAGATAGTAAAAGCAAATGAATGCAGGAAAAGAAGTGTTACTGCCATGTCTAGATGAGCACTATCTAATGCAACCAATTTATACCGTCCCAAAAAATTGAGTGAATTAAGAAAGGATAATGGGGAAAACATATACACATAGGTCAAGAATCATGTCAGGCACTTACAGGGGAGTACTTGCCAAGCAATGCCACAAGTTCCTCATCTATTCCCAGCCTGAGGTACAAAAGAAGCAGAATGTCACGTTTGCTTAATGAACAGTGACACAAAAGCATGTCCCAATTTAACTAATCCATTGTTCTTCATATTAACATCGCATTCTAGCGTGTTATATTTTGAGAATGCAGCAGAAGGAGATACATGTAACAAAATTCAAGATCTTCACTTTTTCTTTCCAGCGATACTCAACAGCCAACAATTATAGTGGATTACAACAGCATACTTTTCTTCAAGCAGAGACGAATCAAGGCATTTAAAGGTCAGTAGTATGCTTATTCAGAATTGTTGCTAGGGTAAATGGTTTGCCTTCAAAAATTACGGGAACAGTTGACATGGTTCTCTTTTCTCTTTCTTAAGCATATAGGTAATAGTTGAACCAAATTTGTTTGGGATTGAGAAGCTGTTCATTGATTTCTTAAGCATTTTTGGCAGTCCGACAACTTGCGCAGTTTTGGTCTAAAATACCAAGCCATAGAACCTTTCATTATCACATCTATTTTAATTGTTGTAGTAACTCAACCAAGAGAAGATATTGTGCTGGGACTGACTTTTTGCCTTCAAAATCAACTCCATGAACCAGAAACTCATCAGCATACTGCGCAAGAAAATTCAGAAGCTTCTGATCGAGATGTACATCACTGAACTTCTGCCATCTGTCTGTAACAATTACATATTCACCCTCCTGCATGCCATAATTTCAGGTCATTGGTGTGACTTATATATGATAGAAGAAAGGAAGCATGAACTGAGTCAATTGCACAAATTTAATCAATGAATCCAGTGTAAGCCAGTCTCATTAACATTACCAATTTGGATTGCCTGGTTCAATAAGAAACATTCTGCAAGTAAATTAATTAGCTGTAACCCTTTAAGAATTCCTGTTTAATCCTATTCATACATGGCCTGAAGTTTTCTTTAGCCTTGCCAGGAAAAGAAGAATTCATATAAGATAGAACTAATTTCCTTAGGTTCCAGCAAAAGAAGACAATTAATCTATTTAAAAGCAAAAAGTAAGAGAGAGAAGAGAAGAGAGAACAAAGTTACCTTTTTCCGGCAACTAAGATCCAAAACAAGCCTTTGTTTTCCAACAACACGAGAGAGTTCCTTCAGTCTCTCAAGGTCCATTTGCCCATTGTTAAAAACATACTGCATTGTAGTAAAAAAGTATCTAATTAAGATATCTGCATAATATTATTTTCTTTGGCAAAAAAGCCTTCAATGCCCCATTCATCAAGAATCCAAACGAGTAAAAGGAAAGCAAACACGATTTGAGACTATTTTTATCATTCAATCTAGAGAAATAAACGAGGTATAACAACAAATTCTCTGCAAAAAGTGGGAAAAAGAACCATCAAAGAACACAAGAAAATCAAAGGAAATCATAACCCCTATGCTAATTTTTTTTTAATTTTTTTTGAAAAAGAATCCCTTTGCTAATGTTATACAATTCATCTTCAAAGCTTATTCCTTTTCCTGAATTTATCTATTGTTTCTAGTACTTATTAATGCTGCAGATTTCAAGGTTTTATTCTGATTTGGGATATTAAGGCACTGTTGTTGGGTCTTTTGGGATTTAATACAGGTCTTTATAGCAAGTGTTGCTCGCACAGACTAGTTCTTGGAAAATTCCAAAGTATTTTCTGGTCAACAGGTCGTGGTTTGTCGATCAACCTTTTTTTTTCAAGTTGGCAATTAACTTATATAGGAGAATTGGTATCATCCTTCAAGTATCAAGAGCAAAAGGTTAACACAAATGTTACCTAAGGCCCTCTCCTCACTCTCTCTAGTCCCTACCCCAGCTACTTGTAATTTCTCTCTTTTAATTCTGCAACTGATGCTGCTTCAACAGCATTTCTGCAGCCCAACCACCTTCAAACAGTAATCTGTTATTAATTTCATTGTTTGCTTCCAGATCAACCACATGTTTGCTTTAGCTCTTCCATCTCATGCTAGTTTGCTTCCAGCCAACAAATGTTTATCATAGTTATACCAATGCTGAATTTAACCTTTTAGAGCTGGAAATAATGGCTCCGCAGAATTTTATTTGATCTATTAAAAAAGTGAAGATGCACATGCTGATTCAGATTAAGACGGACAATGACCCCTCCATGCCCTGCCCAATCCTACCAACAGACATGGGGAGAAGTCTGGACTGTTAGGTGAATACATACTAATATGAAAAGATCAATTCAAGGATTAGAATAGACCTTCATCTGCTTCCATTCTCATGAAATGTGCAATATTAGTCTATTTGAAAAAAAATTGTATTCAATGTCGTAGGCATTTAAATCTCTTTATATCCATGCAAATTGTACAAGTATTTTAATGATCTGTAAGCTCAAGAGATAACTGACAGCTATAGATCCTGAGAAAATGTAACATGAAAGAATGGCTCAAAAGATTGCTGCTTAACAAGAAATTACTATTGAAAACATACTGATGTGACAATAACATGGCTGGCTCCTTCTTCAATGTAACTTAATGAATTTTCCGATTTGCTTCCACCTCCAACTTGCAACCCACCTAGATGTTTTTTTATCCTCAAAGGAGTTCACCAGAGGAAAAAATCTGTGAGATGAAATATAGTATCGACCCTATTCTAAGACGCTCACTGATTCCAGTAACAGAAATCGAAGTAAAGAGTTTCTTCGTAAAGTTGTAATCGAGGGGGTCAACAGCTTAAAGATCAAATGTAGTTAGATAAATGTATCAGTAACCAAAGTAAAAATGAGGATTTGTGTAGCACACTCCAACTACTTTGGTATAGAGTTTAATTGGGTCAATTGGCGCCTAAACACACAATTTAGATAAGCTTGGTCTTCCAGGAAAATGGCATGAAAGATAAAAATGTAACATGGAATTGAAAGAGCACAGCCAAGAGTGGAGGAGTGCTACGCTATATGAAAATACCAACAAAGGTGCGAGGAGCACACATATGGACAATATCAGAAATAATCACATCAGACAAAATGCAAAGTAGTAACACAAAGGAAAAAATGAGAGAAGGTGCTCTGAAATTGTATGTCCAGTTTTAAATCAACCTTCATATGTATCTGCCAGTGTGATGACCCAATAGGTCATTTATAGTTTTACCCTTCATTTCTGTGTTTCGAGACCACGAATAACTCCGTTTAGCCTTCCTCGATTTGCGTGCGCAGTCCGTGTCTTTTTCCAGAAAGGTTTTATGAGAAAATTTTTATGAAAATATGAAACCGTGCCTTAAAACTAATTTGAGTTGACCACGGTCAACGTTTTGTGTAAACGGACCCGGATCGGTGTTTTGACGGTCACGTATCGTGATTTGAGACTTGGTCATATGGCCGGAATCGAACTCGGAAGTCCCTAGCTTGATCTCACGTAATTTGCTGAAAACTAGAAGTTTAAAGGAGGATTCCTAAGTTTGACCATAGGTTGACTTTGTTGCTACCGGATTCGGATTTCGGTTCCGGAACTTAGTATTGGTTCATTTCAATATTTATAACTTGTCTGCAAAATTGGGGACAAAACGGAATTGATTTGACGTGATTCGGACGTCCAGTTGAAAAATTGAAAGTTCTTAAGTTTCTTTGAAAATTTCCTTCGTTTTGGTGTCCGATTCGTGGTTCTAGGTGTTATTTTGATATTTCGATTGCGCGAGCAAGTTCGTAAGATGTTATTACACTTGTGTGCATGTTTGGTTAGGAGCCCGAGGGGGTCGGGTGGGTTTCGGATAGGCTACGGATGATTTTGAACTCAGAAAAATTGCTGGTTTGGCTACTGCTGGTGTCCGGTGAATTCTTCTTCGCGATCGCGAAGATACTCCCCCGATCGTGAAGAGTAGTTTGGGACTGGGGTGGAGTTGCTCTTCGCGAACGCGAGGTACTGGACGCGAACGCGCCTGTTCCTCCGCGAATGCAAAGTATTGTGGGATTCTAGGGGAGTTGGGCTTGTGTTCTACGCGAATGCGATGGTCAG
Organism: Nicotiana obtusifolia; assembly: GCA_002018475.1. Lineage (NCBI taxonomy): Eukaryota > Viridiplantae > Streptophyta > Magnoliopsida > Solanales > Solanaceae > Nicotiana > Nicotiana obtusifolia. The sequence continues at coordinate 27,537 of MCJB01050203.1, forward strand.
GGGAGAAGAGCCATCGCGAATGCGAAGAACATCTCGCGAACGCGAAGGTCATTTGGGCCAGTGCTTCGCGATCGCGTCAGGTCCTTCGCGAACGCAAAGAAGACCTGACGCCAGTGATTAAAAATGTCCCAAAGACGGGATTTCACCCATTTTCACCATCTTTTCTTTAGAGCTCAGCCTAGGGGCGATTTTGAAGAGAAATCTCATCTCCCTTTCATAGGTTAGTGTTAGTGTACTTTAACTTGTTTTTTTCCATTTCCATCAACACCTATTAATTTCTAACCTTAATCTATGTTTTTTCATGGTAGAAAATTAGGGATTTGGAAGAATTGGGGGTTTTTGTAAAATTGAGATTTAGACCTTAAATTGAGGTCGGATTTCGAAATCAATTATATAATTGGGCTCGGGGGTGAATGAGTAATTGGGTTTTGCTCCGAATCTCGGGTTTTGACCAAGCGGGCCCAGGGTTGACTTTTGTTGACTTTATGGGAAAAGTATAAAGATCTTAACTTTATGTCTTGTAATTGATTTCCCTAGCATTATTTGATGTTATTGAGTCGATTTTGGTTAGATTCGATTGATTTGGAGGCGGATTTTAGAGGAAAGACCCCGGTTGAGTTTTGATTTGTTTGTGGAGCAAGGCAAGTATTGGGTCTAACCTTGATTTGAGGGAATTAGGAACCCTTGAGCTAGGTGCTATGTGAATTACATGCATAGCGGCGTATATGCGAGGTCACGAGTGTATATACGCCGAAAAATTACTTGCTTTCATTTTTTCCCGTATTTTATTAATTATTTTATTCCATGTCTTAACTGTTACATGCTTTAATTGCTTCATATGCCTTAACTTGCTACTTGTCACTTATTTCTCTCGTATTAAAATGTTCGTTTCTTCCATCCTTCCATGATTAATTGCTATTTGCCTTAATTGTCTTACTTGTTCATTTTAACTGTCATATATTTGGCTTACCTTGTTGCTTTGTATTAATTGTAGCCTTCCTTGATTTGATACGAGGTTCCTTTATGGCTTTGCTTTCACATTTCTTTAATCGTAGAGATTCTTGTAATTTGAGTTGTTAAATTGATTGCACTTATTGATTTTGTTTATGGGTGGGGTTGCACGCCGCAACGGGTGAAATAAGGAGAATTGATATTGATATGGTGGGATCGGGTTGCACGCCACAACGGATTTTATATGTAATTTGATATGGTTAAATAAGGGGGGATTATGATATTGATTTTGATTATACGGTGGGATAAGGTTGCATGCCGCAACGGATTTTATGTGATTGATACGGTGAAATAAAGGAGAATTATGATATTGATTCTGATTATACGATAGGATCGGGTTGCACGCCGCAACGGATTTTACATTTAATTCTTGTTATTTATATGGTAAAATAAGGGAGGATTGTATTTATACGGTGAGATCGGGTTGCGAGCCGCAACGGATTGTGTGTTTTGTGTTCACTGTGCATTGTGTTAGCTTTCAGTATTTTCATACGAGATTCTAAGGACTGATAATTCTAGTTTTACTGATTTCGAGGATTGAGTTTATTCTCACAAGTTAACTGCCTTGCTTTCCTGTACTCCTTTCCTGTTATTATTATTATACTGTGTACGGGTTATAGTAAGTGACCCGTCTTAGCTTCGTCACTACTTCATTGAGGTTAGGCTCGGCACTTACAGAGTACATGGGGTCGGTTGTACTCATACTATACTCTGCACTTCTTGTGCAGATCTTGAAGTCGGTCCTAGTGGCGATCAGTAGATTGCTCGGATTGATTGCCGGATTGGAGACTTGAGGTACAGCTGCTCGGTGTTCGCAGCCCTGAAGTCCCCTTCTACCTTATTCTAGCTATTTACTCCATTTCAGACAATTTTACTTTCATTCAGACCATTATTTGTATTATTGTAGTCGCTCGTGCACTTGTGACACCAGTTCTAGGATTGTATCTAGATGTTGCGATTAATATGGTTTTTCTCATTCTATTTCAGTTCTATTTTAGTGTATTCAGTTTAATTGGTATCAGTTAATTTGATTTGTTAAAAATGGCTAAAAACTATTATAACGTTGGCTTGCCTAGCAAGTGAAAGTTTTGCGCCATACGAACCCGAGGGTGGGAATTCCGGGTCGTGACAGGCAGTTGGTGTGGCAATATGATTGTTAAAGATGATAAAAGCTAATAGAATAGACCAAAAATCACATGAAACACAGCTATCTCAAAAGACCTACAATCTCCTACATCCAATGAGAATTTAGCTAAAAACATAATACTCTGGAAGTAGAAGACCCATATGAGCTGTAACTAGTTGGGTTAAGGCTTAGTTGTTGACTTTTATTACACTTAAATTAGGTATGGTGTTTGTTAGGAGTTTTTTTATTCTGGTTAGAGATGCGTATGTTCATATAGGAGTGAGATTTAGCAAATTTTAGAGAACCAACAATTTGAGCATTGAAATGAAATAAATCCACATATAGTGGAAATGATTCAGAGAATTCATACAGGACCCCAACTTACTGCTTGTTGTTACTGCTTTTTTTCATCTTTCTTTGAGCCGTGAGTCTATCGGAAACAAGCTCTATACCTTCTCAAGGTAGGGGTAAGGCTGTGTAAACACTACCCTCCCCATATCCCACTTGTGGGATACACTGGGTTTGTTGTTTTCGTTGTTGTAGTTGTTTTAATAGCACATGTGCATGATTGTGATACTCGGGTAAAGCATCTGCTGCTACTGTGAAGTTTGATAGACGTTCTCTAACAATACTTTCTATAACAGCATCAAATCACATCATCCTCTTTGGAAACCTCAAAAAGTAAACTCTTAAAGATGGTGTTATCAGTGCTTAAGAATAATTTGATTGCTTTCATTATTGAGAAGCTTGTTTATCTCACAAAAAAAAAAAGAACCTGTAATCCCTATAACAATCAACAACTAGAATAAACAGAGATATACATTGTTATGACGCAAAGGTCAGACAAGAAATATTGGAATGGAAAAAATGACAATTACTGTTAAAGAAACAAGAAAAAAAACACTAATTACCAGGGTAAGCATGCAATGCTTCAATTGCAGCTGATATGCTCAAAGGATCTACTCCAAGCATAATAACATGACCACCTAAAAGTCCATCATCTCTGTAAAGCTTCACATATTCTGCAGCTGATTTATCAGATTCAAAGTTAGTGACCAGACTCGTATTTCCCTCCTTAGAATCTCGAAGAGTGGATCCAACAATTTGTTTAACTTTTCCCTGAAACACAACTTAATTTTTGTAAGTATTCAGTAGATTGAATAAGGTGATCTTAGTAACAAAAATTCTGAATCAAGTGCAACTCTGACCTTGTCAAGTAATCATCACATACTCAAAGGATTTCTTCACCTCCTCTAACATATACATACCTATTTTAACAAGCTTCAAGTATGAGTTATTAGCCTAAATGACTACTAATATCTTTTGCACCTTTTTTTAATTTTCTTTTATTTGCTTTTATCCTTTTTTTTTTTTTTTGACAAGGTAAGTAAATTTATTAAAGAAAGTATCAAGATGGTACTGCAAAATAGGAAATAAGTAAAAAAAAGTCACTATATAGCATTAGAACAATCATCTAAATGAATCTAAAAGTCTAAAACATCTGAGAAATCTTCTATTGCCCTCTCCTTACACCAGTAAAACAAATTCTCTATGCATTTATGCTTCGCAGCTGCTATCAGTTTCTTTTCTCCATCAAAACACCCCCTATTTCTTTCCAACCATATACTCCATAAGATGCATAAAGGAGGTGTTCTCCGAATTTTGTTATTGCTTCCTCCAATCTTCCTTACTTGCCAGCTTGACAATAAACTCTACACATCTCTTGGCATCACAGGTTGCACTCCAAACATACGTAACAAGACTGTCCAGAACTACCAGGAGAATTCACAGTAAATCAGCATGTGATTGCTGATTCTACTTCCTTCTCACACAGGTAACACCTGCTGGATATTATAAATCCTCTCCTCTGGAGCAAATCTTGAGTTAGACAGGCATTTCTTGCAGCAACCCGGCCAAAGAATGATAGTTCTGACGGTGCTTTCGTCTTCCATGGCAATGTCTCCGTCCAGTTATTCCGATTTTCCTGAAACACGTTACGGCAGCTACTAACTGTAAAATTCCTTTATTATTTGCCAGCCACACCTGTGTATCTTTGTTTCTACTGTCCAGCTTGAAGGGTTCTAAAATAACCACAGCTTTTCTCATCAAAACCAGAATACCAGACTATTTTAAGTCTTCCTACATTATGACAGTTTTTGTTGCACAGATTTCAGTCATTCTATCAGTGCTAGCACTTGAAACCAGTAGAAATAACTTTAACTTCAAATAGTGTGACGAAATGACTACCAAACCCCTGCATTGCACTCATCTAACATAATAAACCCCAAGAAAAGTAGACTAACTACCCCTCAACTGGTTTCACAGCTCAATTTAGGGAAGGGAAGGAGACAAACAGGCATTAGGCCTTTCCAAGTTAAAATTAAACCTTTGAAAGATATATATAGCTCAAACTAGGGATACCAAAATGTAAAAGGTAAACCATAAAAAAAGAAAGCACTACACCTTGTGTATGTCAATGCAAGGGTGAAACTTAACCCCACATGTATGGACAGTCTCTGAAATCCTGTATGAGAACCTGTATAGTTCGAAGCAATAGAATATATATCACTTCACCTGATACAGCAAATGAAGCTATTAAATAAGACATACCATAAGGAGGCAAAGCCATAGCGGGCACGCAATCTTGCATTCTGCTAAGAGCACAATATGCAGAGTTGAGATTCTTCCCCATTAATAAATTGCTGAGATATGATGCGGTTGGAGTTGCTTGAAGGCTCTGCATTCTCGGATTTAGCTTTCAACCGAATGCCTATCCAATATACATTTTTCAGCTAGTTTGCTTATTAAGAGTAACGTGGATATAGACACGAGAGTTGTTATAGCCACAAAAAGTTTGAAAATTAATGCTGTAAGACATAGATTGGACACAACATTATCTTTAACTGGCAGAATAAATCACCCTAAGTACCCTTATAATATTAATTTTACACAGTCGTGGATATGTCCTTGTATTTCAAAATCAAGAACCTAAGCTCCTATATAATAAAAATCCTAGAACAAATATTTAAATTAAAACAACAACTAAGCCTCAATCCCGAACAAAATGGGGTCGGCTATATGAATCCGCACGGATCATCCTACTCCATATATTAACTCATCTCAAGTTTGGTCGGCTATATGAATCCTCACTGATCATCTCAATCCATATAAACTCATCTCAAGTTGGAGCCGTTTATATGAATCCTAACATCTCACTCCATATAAACTCATCTCAGGCAAACCAACAACAACAACAACAAAAAACCCAGTATACTCCTGCAGGTCGAGTCTGGAGAGGGTAATGTGTACGCAGACCTTACCTCTACCTAGTGAAGGTAGAAGAAAAAAAAATGATGATAAAAATAAAAATGAAAGTATTAGAAATTCTTTATATTTTCTACTGACATATCTTAACCATTAATGGGAAAAGTTATAAACGTGTTCTGAATATATTAACAATTAATTAAAAAGAGAAAGAACGAGTGTCAATGTGTTCTAAGTACTTTGTATACGATTTCCATTAGATAGGGGGTCGAAGTATTTGATATTAAAACAAACGGAGTATATCCCTGACACAATCAATATAATTTGAGTAAAATAATCACAAGAAAAACTGAAATTAAAAGATAAATATTTCTATACTAGAGTTTATGGAATTATAAAAAAGAGACCAAACATAACTTACGAATACAAAATGCAAATATACCATCATTAGGAATTGGTTGTACTCATTTCCCCTTTAGGGGTTCTAAAAGATATATATTCTTATTTTCCTACTTAAAAGGTTTAATCACGCCTGAAGCTTTCCCATTTCATGTTCAAAGGATTTGAAACTTTCTTACAACAATTACACCCATTACTTTTCTGACCAGTTTAACATCCGAAAGAAAATGTGGCAAATATATTAGGTTTAAACAACTCTAACAAGATTTCTAATTAAAATTTTCAAACATATGCCCACATAAATATTTATTCTCTTTTTCAAAAATCCATAAAAGTTAATATCTAAAAATCTTATTTCTTTAATTTCACTTTTTCATTTGATTATTTTACTTTTTCAATTTATTTTAATCAACTTATACATGGATACAACTTCTCTATTTTAAAACCTAACACTTAATTTCTTATATTATAAAAATCCTAAAGCTGATATGTTTGTGTAGCATTTCCATTACACATTGGGTTTGAAAGAAAAGCGCCTTGAATTTTCTTTATTCAAAACTTGGCAAGTTGTTTAGTGGCAACTTGTGTGCAAGTTGTACTAAGTTAACTTGCAACTTGTTTATGTTGAGAGCAAGCTCGTTTGCTGGAAGTTCGAGGGGAGGTAGAGAAAACCACCATGCCACCGAATTCCTATTAAATGCATTCTAATGCAAGCCAAGAGAAAGGTACTACACTGCTATAATAAAAATGGAAGGTGGAGTGCTGATGCAAGGATGTGTAGATTCACAACTTGGAGGAGTTCATAAAAAAGATCATACATAGGAAGACACAGTTAGAACTCAAAATATTTCCCTGATAACAGAAGTTGCCATGAAGTTGGGGAACTTCAAGTAATAGATTGAGATGATCCACCGTAATAGAAAATTCAACCCAAGATGGAGATTTATTAGAAAAGTGTCTTGAAGTTTCTTATTCAAACTAGGCAAGTTGCTTAGTGGCTACTTGTGTGCAAGTTATACTAAATTGGTTTGCAACTTGTTTATGACTTGAAAATTTTTATTTAGCAACCTCTTATGATGTAAGAGATGACTTAAGAAAGAGGAAGAAAAGTTCAAACTGATAACCTTCGGTGAGGACAGCGATGAGTCACTCAGGAGGAAGAAAGTAGGAATTGGTAACCTTCAGTGACATTTGCAATGACACAAGCATAAAAGGGCAGCCCGGTGCATTAAGCCCTCGCTATGCGCGGGGTTCGGGGAAGGGCCGGACCACAAGGATCTATTGTACGTAGCCTTACCCTACATTTCTGCAAGAGGCTGTTTCCATGGCTTGGACCCGTGACCATGCGATGACATAAGCATGAGGTTATCAATTGATAACATCAATTTGTTATGTTGTGGACTGGATCAATATATATTGTTGATTAAACAAGACAACAAAATAAGATAGTAACGACAATAGAGAAATAGCGACATCGAGATTTACTTGATTCAGCCAATTATGCTTATATCCACAAATAAAGAGGCAGAATTCCACTATAATAGAAGTGTGTATAGAGAGAATACATATTAGAGCTTCCACTTTAGTTTGACGAGGAAATGCCAAGAAAATATCTTGCATCTAGTCCAAGGAAATTACACGCAAGTGTATCCCAACATTTCTCTAATATTTTCTTTCAATTCTATCATTCTACTTCATAATTCTCTCTGCTACCTACAATTATAGAGAGAACACTCTCTACCTCTTTGTTATTCCTACAGAGAACTACATCACATTGATCTCGATATGAATGAAGGAGGAGCGCCCTTTATATAAAAGATGAAATCTCCTTGGCTTATGTCTAGCTAACGTCACTGGAGGTTACCGATTCAATGTTTTCTTCCTCCTCCTTGATTCCACGCTGACATCATGTTTATCAATTCGAACTTGGCAGAATACATCGGCAGCCCCTTTAATTTGTTTTCACTTTCCACTTTAACACTTATTCTTAAGGTTGTTCCATTTAAACACTCCAACCAGCCCTTTAGTGTGTCATTTAGACACTAAAATTATACGCAGCCAAACACAATAGATGCGTGTAATTCACACGCCAGAATGACCAATAAGAAGGAGACACGTGGATTTAACTTAAAAAAAAAAAATTAAAAACAAAAAAGTTAAAAGAAAAATAAGAACCCTCTGTCATCTTCCTG
>MCJB01050203.1:35578-123800 GCA_002018475.1 Nicotiana obtusifolia
CCCCCCCCCAAAACTTCCGTTGCCAATACAATCATTCAGTACAAACCTTGGCCTCTTCTTCGCCATTCTTTCATCTTTCCTTTTAATAATTAAACAAATTCTTCCACAAACCTCCAAGTTATACCTCAGTTATTCAACACTGGTAGATCTAAAATATAACAAAATAAAAATTTATTAAATTGGACATAAATAAATTTAGAAGTAAGTGAATTGCACGATCATTACCTGGCTGGACATAAAGAGTAGCAATCAGTTCCAACAATCAATACCTGGCTGGAAACATCCAAAAACTGTAGCAAAAAATCGCCTAGGCATTCCAACTTCACATCAGTTCTGAACAGATTAGAGCCAATCCAAGCGCCGGAGGTTCTTCCCTAGGTTGTAATATATCTCCCCACTAAAATTTGGAGCATTCCAACTTCAAAAATTGCAACTCCGATGAAGCTCCAAGCTCCGGCGATCTCGATTTGGCAAGAAATGGTGTTCAAGCCAATCAAATGCAGCAAAACCAATGCCAAACAGTTTCTGCACCTCAGGGGAGTGCTTCTAACCCCTATTCTTCATATTTGATCCACTCAGTTGCGACGAATTCGGAAAATGAAGAATTTGGCAAGTTGAGCATACAGGGTATTCGACAACAAGCCAATTCCAATTTCACACCAATTCAGCAAGGTTCAGATGTTGTATATGCTTCTTCTCATCAAATACAATCCCCCAATATAGTTTTTGATAAAAAACAATTTGACCGATTCGAGTAGTTCTTGTTCATAAATGAACGAACTTTTTCGGCCAGAACACTACTCTTAGTCATCGTTGTTTTTGAGAAGTCTTGAAATGGAAGCTTGGATCTTAAAAACGAGATAATCAATATTAAATCCTATGTATTAAAGCAGAAGCTTCGATCTTGAAACGAAAGCTTGGCATAACTTAGACTTACTTCTTTGTGTACATAGTAGTAAATCCTACACTGAAAAATTAAAAGAGAAGTTTAGCCAAAAAATTTCTGGCAAAAACTATTTATTTTCCGGCAATAAGTATGAGGAATTTGTTTTTTTGATCATTTACGCACTTGAAAAATGTGAAAAACTTTCGCCTTGCCATGTCAGCCTTTTGTGTTTGAATGACACACTAAATACCTGGTTAAAGTGTTCAAATGAAACTGGCTTAAGATTAAATGTCAAAGTGAAAAGTAAAAACAATTTAAAGGGGCCGCCGATGCATTTTGCCATTGAACTTTTGCTCCTGCTTGGGTTATCTCTTACATCATAAGAGGTTGTCAATTTCAAACTTTTCAAGTCATAAACAAGTTACAATCCAACTTAGTACAACTTGTGATGTATTCAATGTTTTCTTCCTCCAGCTTGATTCCACGCTGACATCATGTTTATCAATTCGAACTTTTGCTCTTGCCTGGGTTATCTCTCACATCATAAGAGGTTGTCAATTTCAAACTTTTCAAGTCATAAACAAGTTACAATCCAACCTAGTACAACTTGTAATGAATTTTCAAGGTTTTGCACCTCTCAAGCACAAAGAAAGGAGAAAACAAAAGCACCCCACTAAAGTTTTTCATAAAACTAGCAAAAGTGTTCTTCAAACTCAAGTGAGAAGAATGTAAAATGAAAAGAACCTTACCCACTCATTTCTCAATCCCGAAAGATTTAAAGAAGCATTGAATAAAGGAAGAAGAATCAAACAAAAGAGAGATCACGTTTTTGAAGCAAGAGCTTAGAAAAACTAATCACCAATGTTAATTTTCAGCATATTGAGCCCTATAAATAAGCTTTACAATGAGTAGAATTGATGAGGTTAAAGAAAACTAATCCTAATTAAACTAAAATAAGAATAAGGATAAGAAAAACTTATTCTAACTAAAATAAGAGAAAGAATTCTATAGGAATGGGATACCAACTAACAATGCTAGTTTGAGTAGAACTACAAATTTAATCCTACTAAAACAAGAATCAAATTACCAAGAAACAAGAAATAAGAAATCCTAAACTTCAAGGAAAAGAAATTCTAATCTTGAATGGATTCTTGGACTTCTTGAATCTCTTGGATTTTTGGCCTTCTTGATCTTGCATCAACTTGCACATAACTTCCCACTATATAACTTGCCAATTTGAATAGAAAAAATTCAAGACGCTTTTTTTAACAAATGTCCTCACTTGAATTTTCTAATACAATGGATCGGTTCAGTCTCAATCCGCTCAGTCTTAAAGCTCTCTAACTTCATGGGAATGTTTCGATCTCTCTGGAATCGTGCCTCCTATGCAAAAACTTTCTTATGAACTCCTCTGCGTTGCGCACCTGCACATGCTCGAGAGCATCTGTACTTAATAACAATACTATTCTCTTGGACTACAGTTCAATTTCAGTATTATGGTAGCTTACTCAACCTCTAATGGAACTTCCCATCAAGAGGCTCCTGCAAAGAAGCAAGCCTTTCAATCCCCCTCTACTTGAATCACCTTGCGCATTCCCAACACTAGCTTGAACTCTATAGTCTTCACCTGTTGAATAGATATCTAAATTCCTTATACGGGCTGTAAAAAGGTCTTCACCTTCCATTCATTGTAACCCCAAGATAGGTAGGTATACAGGGGAACTCATATTCACTCATCATATTTTATTGTTAACAAGCCGAAGTGATAGGAAATACACAATCAAAGTGTATAAAAAATTGTGAACTGCACCTTAGCGTGAACACAATGCATCAAGCTCTTATACCAATTTGTTAACCTGGACACGATCAATTGATTCTTTTGATTGAAAAGGTCAACAAAATAAGATAGTAACTGCAACAGAAAAATAGTGACACCGAGATTTATGTGGTTCGGCCAATTATGTCCATGCCCGCGAAAGGAGGAGGAATTCCGCTATAATATAAGTGTGTATAGCGATAATACAAATTAGAGACTCCACTCTAATTTACCCAAAAAATACTAAAAGCATATCTCAGAAATTCACTTCAAGATGAATTTCACACAAGTGTATCCCAAACACTTATTTCTCTAACATTTGTCACAATTCTCCCATTCTACTTTACAATTCTCTTTACTCCTTATAATTGCAGAGAGAAATGTCTCTACCTCTCTATTGCCTACAGACGACTACATCTTTCTGATCTTGATACTTCCAAATGAAAGAGAAGTACTCTTTATATGGAGTATGAAACCTTCTGCTTATGTTATTGCTGATATCATTAAACGTCATCAATTTGAATTTTCTTCCTCCTACTTGAGTCATCTCTTAAAGGCTGCCAATTCAAACTTTTCAAGTCTTAAACAAATTGTCAACCAACTTAGTATAACTTACACACAAGTTGCCACTAAGAAACTTGTCATATTTGAATACAGAAAATTCAAGACACTTTTCTAACAGGGCTAAATTTTTGTTTCAAATACGTGACGAGAAAAGTATTTATTTAAAAACTTAAAATACAAAAACTTGATTGCTTTAATTTCAATTTGCCTTTTGACTACTTTAATTCAATTTAATTTAATCTACTTATATATGGGTACAACTCCTCTATTTTAAAACCAAACACTTAAGTCCTTACATAATAGAAATCCTATGCCCCATATATTTGTGTAATATTTCCATTATACTTGGGGTTAAGTACTTATTTGAAATGCAGGAGTGTGCCCACATATACATTGGATCATAGATACATGAATGTCAAGAATAATTTACTTTAATAAACATAATTCTCATGTTCGCTAAATATTCTCAAAAAAAATTCTCATATTAGCTAATATCAAAAAGAAAATGCAAGATAATTATAATAGGCAAAAAGACGTATTCCACATACTACATCCAAATATCAAATAACTGCAATATAATTAGCAGCATAATTACACATTACATGCATGGCTGAAAAATAGCACAATACTGAAATGTGATAGAAGGAAATAAAATCAGAATAGCCATTTCAGAAAATTGAATAAAAAGATTTCGTTATACAGAACCAGAATGAGAAGAAAAAGGAAGCAGAGTGGTGTGGACGAGAATTACCTCCACCAATTTGGAGCACGTCTCAGTCGCCGCAGCAGTAGGAGGCAGGCAAGCAGCTTCTTCGTCCCTCCCCAAATGCGTCAGGGTTGGGATAGTTTTTTCGATTTTTTTTTATCGGATGTTCCCGAAGGAACAAATTCGATTTTTTATTAACTTTATTTTTTCAAACACGCAGAAAACATTTCCTTTTGAGTTATAGCTTTGTTTTGCTTTTTATGTTTGTTATATTCTTTTGTTTGAATTATTCCCTAGCAAGTTCAATTCTTTTTTCTATGGGTCTTTGACGTGAATTCTTTTGTATTTATTTTAGGAGAATAGGTTCTGGTAAGGCACGTAGAGAAATTAAGGTCTCATTCACTTTTATTAACATTGAGACGTTTGCGTTTGATCGCATAATGAAGATCTTTATATTCTTAATATTTTGTGGATATCTTCATTTTAAAAATTAACAAAATTAAACTAAAACTCAATTGATATACTATCCACAAAATATTAGTGAAAATATGAACTACAAGTTGCTGTATAAATTATTTCATCGATGAACTGCACTCTAAAAATTAGTGATGGTAGCGACAATGGTAGCGGTGGCAAGTGATGATAGTTGTAAAGGTGATGACTGGTGGTGATTATGATTATATGGAGGATATTCGCAGCAGTAGTTGTGTAGTAGCGGTCGATGGTTATTTTATCTCAGTGACCATAGGTGATGAATGTGTGAAGGTGGCAAATGGAGGCACATGGTGACAATGATTATTATACGGTATAAATTAACGATAGAAGTAGTTGGTGGTAGTGCTGAAGGTAGTTAATGGTGATAATTGTATGGTGAAGTTTGGTGGTAGAGGAATTTGATAGTGGTGACCAATGTTGAAGGTGGTTGGTGATGATGGTACTTGTATGGTAAAGTATGGTGGTAGTTGTAGCTCATGGTGGATTTAATTGGTAGTTGTGATTCACGGCTATAGAGGAAAATGGCGGTTACAAGTTATGGAGATGGCCGGTGGTAAAGATGGTTGGTGAAGGTAGTAGTTGACGCCGATAAAAATAGAAAAGTAGCAAAATGTTACATTCAAAGGAATTTTTAAGTAAATAATGAATTTAAGACTAGAAAATCTAAATGACTCAGGCTTATTAAGAGCTGATGAGTGGTTGTGAGAAGAACAAAACAAGCAAATGTACTTAATAATAGGATAATTGGGTGATTTAATTTCAGATTCAGACTTCTATTAACTGAAAATAAATGGGTTGTAAGTAAATCTTTAATGTGAAAAATCTCACCAAGTCATGATGGTACTTAACTCAACCCATTATGCGAATCAACCAACACAAATATAACTTAAGTTGAAAAATTGTCATATAAATAATAAGGTTAAAATGCGAAATTTAATTACAAAATACCTCAAATATTGGTGTCACAAGTCATGAGCTATTAAAAGTCGGAAAACAATGCTGATGTGAAAAATACATCATCTGTTTGAAATATAAACCCACGAACAAACTTGCGGCTCACAATTGGAATACTAATATATTGTCAATGCTCACTCTCAAACTTTACAATAGCTCAGCTCCAATGTCTTGCACATAAAGTGCGAAATTGTAGTATTAGTAAACCAGCACAGTACTCACTCAGTATCACTGACAATTTGCTTCCAATAAAATAATGTTGAGGGTTTAGTCAAAAGATACCCTCTTAATCAACTTGTGCAGTTAATAATAATAATAATAATAATAATAATAATAATAATAATAATAATAATAATAATAATAATAATAATAATAAACATGTTAAGATATGCACAATCAAAGCATATAACAAAATGCACAGATAGCGCATATGACATAATGCAACCTATCTCGACGACACAAGTACAATCAATGTAGCAATGCATCAAATCAAAATATATAATGGTATGCTCAACTCAACATTTATATGAGATGCCCGCTAATAAATCATAGACATGTATATGAGTTTTGGCTTGATTCGGTGGCGTTCTTGGGTACGTGGTGTCTAGTGAGGGGATCAAGGTGGATCCGAAAAAGATTGAGACAGTTTGGAGTTGGCCTAGACCATCTTCAGCTACAGAGATTTGGAACTTCTTGGGTTTGGCAGATATTATCGCCGCTTTGTGGAGGGTTTCTCGGCCATTATTGCACCTTTGACTAGATTGACCCAGAATGGTGCTCCTTTCAGATGGTATGAGGAGTGCGAGGAGAGCTTTCAGAAGCTCAAGATTGCACTGACTACAAACCCAGTGTTGGTTTTACCTATGGGTTCGGGATCTTACATTGTGTGTTGTGACGCGTCGCGTATTGGGCTTGGCGTAATGTTGATACAAGACGGTAGGGTGATTGCCTACGCATCTTGGCAGTTGAAGGTTCATGAGAAGAATTACCCCGTGCATGATTTAGAATTGGCAGCTATTGTTCACGCGTTGAAAATTTAGAGGCACTATCTGTACGGTGTTCATTGTGAGGTTTATACCGACCATCAGAGCCTCTAGCATTTGTTCAAGCAGAAGGATCTTAATTTGCGGCAGTAGAGATGGTTAAAGTTGCTAAAATACTATGATATCACCATATTATATCATCCGGAGAAGGCCAATATGGTGGCCGATGCATTGAGTAGGAAAGCTGAGAGTATGGGCAGCTTGGCATACTTACCGGTAGCAGTGAGGCCACTAGCCATGGATGTTCAGGCGTTGGCTAATCAATTTGTGAGATTGGATGTCTCGGAGCCTAGTCGGGTTCTTGCTTGTGTTGTGGCTCAGTCATCGTTGTTGGAGCATATCAAGGCTCACCAGTTTGATGATCTTCACTTATTGGTGTTAAAGGATACAGTGCAACGAGGTAGTGCTAAGGAGGTTATAATGACCCGATCGGTCGTTTTGAGCTTTAGCATATCGTTTGGTGATTTGAGGCCTTGAGTAGCTTCACTTCATGTTCTATGACTTGTACGTGTGGTCAGAATTGAATTTCGAGAAGTTCGAAGTTGATTGGGATGAAAAATTCTCAATTCAGAAGCTTTAAGTTGGAAGAGTTGACCAAGGTTTGACTTTTGAGTAAACGACCTCGGAATTGGGATTTGAAGGTTCCAATAGGTTCATATGATGATTTCGGACTTGGACGTATGTTCGGGTTGAGTATCGGGTGGTCCGGGAGCATTTCAGCGCTTATTGTGCAAAGTTGGCAATTCGAAGGTTTTAGAATTTCTTAAGTTTAGTTTGAAGTGGAATTTGGTTTTATCGATATCCGTTTGGGGTTCTGAGTCTTGGAATAGGTTCGTATTGTAATTTATGAATTGTACGTAAAGTTTGGCATCATTCTGGAATGCTTAAGTATAATTCGGACGCGTTCGTTGAAGTTTGAATGTTTGAAAGTCAAAAGGAAGATTTGATCGTCGATTCATATTTTTTGGTATGATTTGAGGCTTCGAGTAGGTTCGTGTTATACTTTGAGACTGGTTTGTGTAATTGGACGGGGTCCCAGGGGCCTCGGGTGTGTTTCGGATGTGTTTGGATTGTATCGCGCTCTTATTTGATGTTCAACATTGTTTCTTTGGACATAAAGGGTACCATATTGAGAAAATGACCTTTGATTTATGATTGGATTGAACCAATAGATTCGTATCATAATTACAGAATCGTAGCAACAAGAATCGTCGAATTTTGAGGTCGTATGAGAGAGTTATGCCTATTACCGTGTCGAGAAAGATTGATGGTTTCTGGTGCGGACTTTGTTCTTCGCTAACGCGAGGGAGGTCCCGCTAGCGTGAAGAAGGAAATTTGGATTGATTGGTCAATGCAAAAAATTGCTCTTCGCAAACGCGAAGGTGTCCCGCGAAGGTGAAGAGCAAAAATTGCCTGGACACTATAAAAGTGGACAGACCGAGCATTTTAGTATTTTGAGCATATCTTGAGTTTAGGGCTCCGTTTGAGGTGCTTTTTGCGGCGTTTTTCTCGTGTAAACATGGGGTAAATATCTAGCTTTTATTTGATGTTTTTCCATGATTATTTTGGTTGGTTATTATTTTTATCCGTTTTTGGATTATAGTAATTGGGGTTTTGAGCCCCAAAGTTATGAGATGGTAAATCCATGATTCGAGAATCAATTTATGGATGAAATTGGATGATTTTCGGAATATAAACTATATAAGTTATGGGTATTAATTATTTTCGATAATTTTCGAAATCCCCGGGGTTGACTTTGTTGACCTTTTTTGAGGAGTTGAGAATTTATTTCTAATTGTTAAATTACGAGTATTAGAGTATATTTTGATTGGTTTTCACGTTGTTTGATTAGTTTCGTATCGCTTGGCATCAGTTTGAGGTGTTAGAAAGGCGTTGAAGTCGGTTATCGGATTTCGGAGCGAGGTAAATCTTCTGTCTAACCTTGTAAGGGGAAAATTACCCCATATGTATTATATTTGTTATGTGCTACATGTTGTGGGAGCTACACACGTATGAGGTGGCGAATGTCCGTGTGTATGCTAGAATTCCTGATTATGTCCGGGTAGACTTAGACTCACGCCATGCCGTAATTGTATTATTTCTTGCCTGTTCAATTGCTTTAATTCACATTATGACCTGAGACTAGACTCGCGTAAAGTAATGGACTCGCTATTTTAGATACTTGACAAGCTACTTGTTCAGCTGTAGAAATTGTACTTCCCTTACCGATTTCTTCCGCGTTGTGATTATCTATCGGAAAGTTTTCTTGAATCTCATAACTCATATTTATATTCTTGAGTGGGATCAAAGACCCGTAAAAGCTTTATATTCTAATGGGATCGGGCCGTTCGCTTCGATAACTTCATGAAATAATCTTATGGGATTGGGTCGTTCGCGTCGGCAGTATCATGTAACACACTCTTATGGGATCGGACTGTTCACCTCGACAGTATCATATTCTTATGGGATCGGACTGTTCACCTCGACAGTATCATATTCTTATGGGATCGGGCCGTTCGCCTCGGTAGTACCATACTCTTATGGGATTGGGCCGTTCGCCTCGACAATATCATATTCTTATGGGATCGGGCTGTTCACCTCGGCAATACCACACTCTTCTACGGTCGGGCCGTTTGCCTCAGCAGTATCATATTCTTATGGGATCGGGCCGTTTAGTACCACACTCTTATGGGATTGGGCCGTTCGCCTCGACAGTACTACACTCTTATGGGATCGGGCTGTTCGCCTCGTCATTTCTATAAAAACCCTTCTTATAGGATCGGGCTACTCGCCTCGGCAGAATCGTGTGAAATACTTGATAAGAAGTCCACGTATTCATGAATTCTCCAAACTTGAGATGTGACTGTTGATTTGTTTTGACCATTACGTACTCCATTTGAGAGGTATCAGTGTTTGAGGACTTTGTGTTTACTATTCAGCTGTGGACCGTATTATTTGCCTTTACCTGTACTCATTGTTACCTACCATATTTCATATTTTCCTACTTTATTATATTTGATTTGTTGGACCACTAGTAAGTTTTAATGTCGACCCCTTGTCACTACCTCTTCGGGGTTACTTACTGGGTTACACATTGTTTTACGTACTCATGTTGCACTTCTGTACTAAATGTACAGGATTTGACAGGTTCAATTGGTGGTCGCTTGGGCGCGGAGGCGCAGCTACCGAGGGGACTCTATGGTGAGGTGTATTCCATGCCAAGATTCGCAGCACACCAAGTTTCCATCACAATTATTTACCTTATCCTATCTACCTTGTATTCCAGACATATGATGTTTTGTTATTGTACTTCCTAATAGATGCTCATGCACTTGTGACACAGGGTTTTGGAATGTTCTAGAATTTGTTTATGATTTTGCTTACCATTGAGACACTTCTACTTTATATTTTACTTAAATCATACGTATGTATGATTTTTGATGCATTGATCTCTCTATCTAATAAGATTCATGATTTCAAAAATAATAAATGAACAATTAAGTTGGTAGTTCACCGTTGGCTTGCCTAACGGCGACGTTCGAGCGCCATCATGACCTACAATGGTTTTTGGGTCATGACAACTTGATATTAGAGTGTTAGGTCCACTTAGGTCTCACGAATCATGAGCAAGTCTAGTAGAGTCTTGTTGATCGGTACAGAGACATATGTACTTATCTTCGAGATGCTACAAGGCTGTTAGAAGCACTTCCCTTCTTGATTCCTCGTCGTGTGATTTGATTCTATTAGAGCTTATGCCTTCATTTCCTTCCTACTCATTCTTATACGGTGTGGAGTGATTGTTATCAATTGGGCGCTGACGAGTTGTGAAGATGCTACAGATGCGGCACAAGATGCTTTTCCTTACGAATGTGGGCGGACCATTAACGTCGCCTTGTGAAGGAATATTCTGTCATTTCAGCCTAGTGTTGGTATTGCCTATGGTCGAGACTTGATACCTCCAGATTTGGTGGGATTCTTGTTAATTTTGTGGTGATGTCGTCCTTGATAGAATGCACTGAGACTCATCAGCATGTAGGTCTTCATTTGTTGCCTCAGGGTACGGTGTTGTGAGATGGAACCTAAGAGAAAGGTAGCAGGGATGGTTGTGTGTTGCAACTTCATGATCAAGTTGGCGTTTCCAGTGGTGATGGTTCGAGGGAGATGATCTCTGAGGTGGTTTCTACTCTTAAGGATTTTGAAAGTTACGTGAGGGCTTGATTGAGTGCAGGAAAGTGAGGTATTCGATCATTGTCTTGGGTGCAATACGACTTCCAGTTTCCAAAGTTGGACCTTCAGGTGATTTTAAGGATTGAAGGGATTCTTACGGCTGACGGACCAGTGTGGACCCCGGGAGTTTAGTTGATTTCATGATGGATAACATTGGAGTAGGTTGATATGAGGTTACACAGGTGGGCTATCTCCTGTGATCAGGTTAGCGGTTGCATGGTTTTGATGAGGTTCCTACGAAGATTTCTACTTTCGATCCAACATGGTATGCATGTACTGCGATGTGAGCTTGGATCGCTTGAAAAAGACGGTACGACTGTTAAGGGGTTGAGCGTGCAATGGTGGCTGATAATTCGGGATGTGTTATGATTGGTGCAACAAGAACTTATGAGAATTTTGGCTGAGCAACGGTGTGGAATCATGGTAACTGGGCAAAAGAGGTCGTTGTGGAGTCTGGATCTATATGATTGTAGCGTAAAACTAAGTGGGGGAGCCCAGCGTTTACGATTTGGTCACGTGGTGGTGTGCCTGCACAGTTTCTGGTTGTCAGTGCATTGGTAGACTAATTATGAATAAGGAAAGGAACCTTAGGGGTAATTCGGGTAAAGGACTTGAGGAATGTGTGCTACCTCTCGCCTTATTGATTCATCTGCAAGTATTGGGATGACTCGGAGTTTATGCTTCTAGGGGATATGATGTACAAAGAAAAGAATTCATCTGGTTGCTTCTTTGGAAGTGCTCATGTGCTAACGGAGCACTAGTGGTTGGTTTTGTGCTCGGGATTAGGTCGGAGTGGGTGACTCTTAACAATGGTCCTAGTGGGTTCAAGAATCAAAATGCGGTGTTTAAAGATTTTGGGTTCATTACGTGGTTGAGGACTGGGTTTTCCAGCAGGAAGCAAAGAATACTTGGGGACTTTCTATGTTATCATCGGGTCTACGGTGCAGTATTAGAGAAATGGCAGAAACAACTTCGGATTCGCAGGAGGTCTTTCAGAGTAGGTGTATCAGTTGGAGATACTACAGAGTGTACGAGGAGGGTTTGAGATATAGGTATCGGGACGACGTAGTCTCGTGATTTGGGTCACTCGGGATGAGTGTTGTTTGAGGTCTGTTATGTCTTTGAATAGGACTATCATTCCAAGGGCAAGTCAAGAGTAAATTGGGGAAAAGTTGAGTCGGTTAGTTATGGCTTGAATCAGCATGGTTCTGCGGTTATGGGAATTTGGTTCCGTGTTACAATTGTTCTTCTGAAATGAGTTGGGTGAAAGGGGTTCTAACCAACAAAGTGGTTATTCTACTGGTGGTTCAGGGGTTATGGTGAAATTCGCGTAGCGGCATGATAGGTGCTCTGAGCGGCGTGGATATTGGAAGTTGATTATCAAGGTTGCGGTTCGGTTTTGATAAGAACGTCACGAGTTCGGAGGAGCGGGTGAAGGATTCAGATGTTCAGAGTAAGCTGACATTATCTTAATGCCGCCTAAGGATGGAGTTCTGTGGGAGAGGCATTATGCATTGGTTTGTGGATTCTTAATTGGCATTATAGAAATAGCATGGTCGATGGCCATTGATGTTCAGATTTTGCTACCCGGTGCGGAAGGTTGTGGGAGTATATCCCATAGGAAGATCGTATAAGTGTGATGTGTTAGTCATTCGATTGTTAGAGATTGAAATCAGGTATGGAGATTTTAGTACTGTCACCAGTGGGAGAGGTTATGACTGAGAGGCGCTCTATTCTTTTGATTGCGGATTGTGGGAGTTATTCCATATTTGACGACTACTTGTATATGTCATGAATAGGGTCTTTATGGGTCCTTGAAAGGTTATTGGCCTATTATTGGATGATCGGAATCTGCTTGAGGTCCGTTAGTAGATCTAATGTGAATGTATGCCTTACATCAGGTCGTATGTGTTCATTCAGCGTAGCATTGCCTGTGGAGGAGTCTTCGGGCATTGGATGTTATCCTTATCGTCAACTATCCTATGTAATACTCTATTATACCATGTGGGTTGTGACATGGTTTGATTATTCGTACGTGTGTTGTGGTCCAGTGTCGCTTGTCATTATTGCACCTTAGTCATGCTTGAGTTTTTGTAGCGCGTGGCGCTGTCCGTCTCCCCAAGGTCGTATTTATGCACTTGGCATGCTTGTGGTAGATATTCGGGCATTCAATAGGTATGAGCATTTTGGCTCGATGGGTATCTCCTTATTGATTGTTATGTGTGGATCGGGTGGCACACCGCCACGCGTATGATGTTTGGATCAGGTTGCACGCTGCAACCGTATCATGTGTGAATCGGGTTGCACGCTGCAACAGTGAGATGTTGAGTACGGTTCCCTATGCTTATTTTTGTGTGTCTTGTTCCTCATCTCTGAGAAAGGTTCATACCGTTTGTTGGCCATTTTATTCATTACGCGAGTTGGGTCGTTCTTTGCTAGAGTTTGTACTCCCTTATATGTCATATTCGAGTTGTAACTTGTTGGCGCATTAATGGCGTCATATACGATTTTAGTCAGTGTTTGAGGTGGCTTATTGCCTGAGTAGCTTGTACCGGGTGAGACGAGATTATTGGACCTGAAATCAGTGCGATCAGATTTATGAAAGGTATATTAAAGAGAAATGTCACTATTCAATTTAGAATGAGATCATGGTTTTTGTCGAGCTGAGAAACTCTGAGTTTTTAATCTGATGGCTGGTTATAAGTTCTTGCACATCTCTTTCCTCGTTGCAATATGGTGAGGGTTGAGACCGGGCTTATATGTGTTATGGGATATACTACGAGTATCTGGTTCGTGAATCTGCAGCTATTGTAGTCGGAGGATGTTATCATGAACATACGAATTGTGCGGTGCATTGTGTGATCTCATCATTGGTGCAAGATCCTATTTGGTACAATGGGTTGAGATTGTTACGGTGTTCATATGTTGGAATCAGGTCTCGTGGAGAATTTATTGTTACGGTGTTCACATGTTGGAATCAGGTCTCGTGGAGAATTCTTGATGTTGGAATTTGGTTCTAAGGCTTGTTAGCTAAGGTTATAGGGAGGATCTTCAGCCTGGTTCAAGCTAATGTGCTCAAGTGGGTTGTGGTGGCACGGGTAGGTGCACGAGGTGTCAAACAGTGATTTTGGACAACTCCGGAACAGTTCTTGGCACGTTCGAGGATGAACGTGTGTTTAAGTGGGGAGAATGTAACGACCTGACCGGTCGTTTTGAGATTTAGCGTGTCGTTCGGCGGTTTGAAGCCTTGAGTAGCTTCACTTCATGCTCTATGACTTGTACACGCGATCAGAATTGAATTTGGGGAAGTTCGGAGTTGATTCGGATGGAAAATTCTCAATTTGGAAGCTTTAAGTTGGAAGAGTTGACCAAGGTTTGACTTTTGAGTAAATGACCTCGGAATCGGGATTTGAAGGTTCCAATAGGTTCGTATGATGATTTCGGACTTGGGCGTGTGTTTGGGTTGAGTATCGGGTGGTCCGAGAGCATTTTGACGCTTATTGTGGAAAGTTGGCAATTTGGAGGTTTTAGATTTTCTTAAGTTTGGTTTGAAGTGGAATTTGGTGTTATCGATATCCGTTTGGGGTTCTGAGCTTTGGAATAGGTTTGTATCATGATTTATGAATTGTACGTAAAGTTTCGAGTCATTCTGGAACGTTTAAGTGTAATTCGGACGCGTTCGTCGAAGTTTGAATGTCTGAAAGTCAAAAGGAGGATTTGATCGACGATTCATGTTTTTTGGTGTGATTTGAGGCCTCGAGTAGGTTCGTGTTATGTTTTGGGACTGGTTTGTGTAATTGGACGGGAACCCGGAGGCCTCGGGTGTGTTTCAGATGTGTTTGGGTTGTATCGCGCTCTTATTTGATGTTTCAACGTCATTTCTTTGGACATAAAGGGTACCATATTGAGCAAACGACCTTTTATTTGTGATATTATTGAACCATTAGATCCGTATCATAATTATGGAACCATAGCAATAAGAATCGTCAAATTCCGAGGTCGTATAAGAGAGTTATGCTCATTTCCGTGTTGAGAAAGATTGCTAGTTTATGGTGCGGACTTTGTTCTTCGCGAACTTGAGGGAGGTCCTGCGGACGTGAAGAAGGAAATCAGGGTTGACCAATCAACGCGAAAAATTGCTCTTCGCCAACACGAAGGTGTCCCGCGAAGTCGAAGAACAAAAATCGCCCGGACAATGTTTTAAATGGACAGACTGAGCATTTTAGTTTTGAGCATATCTTGAGTTTTTGAGCTCCGTTTGAGGTGATTTTGGCGGCGTTGTTCTCGACTAAACAATGGGGTAAATATATGACCCTTATTTTTATATTTTTCATTGATTATTTTGGTTGGTTATCATTTTTATCCGTATTTAGATTGTAGAAATTGAGGTTTTGAGCCCTA
Organism: Nicotiana obtusifolia; assembly: GCA_002018475.1. Taxonomy (NCBI): domain Eukaryota; kingdom Viridiplantae; phylum Streptophyta; class Magnoliopsida; order Solanales; family Solanaceae; genus Nicotiana; species Nicotiana obtusifolia. Next base: position 50,671 of record MCJB01050203.1, read on the forward strand.
AAGTTATGAGATGGTAAATCCTTGATTTGAGGGTCAATTCGTGGACGAAATTGGATAATTTTCAGAATATAAACTATATAATTTATGGGTAATAATTATTTTTGATAAATTTTAAAATACGGACGCGTGGGCTTGGCGGTTACCTTTGTTGACTTTTCTTGAGGAGTTGGGAATTTATCTCTAATTGTTAAATTATGAGTATTGGAGTATAATTTGATTGGTTTGTACGTTGTTTGATTTGTTTCGGATCGTTTGGCATCGGTTTGAGGTGTTAGAAAGGCGTTGAAGCCGGTTATCGAATTTCGGAGTGAGGTAAGGCTCATGTCTAACCTTGTGAGGGGGAAATTACCCCGTATGTGTTATATTTGTTATGTGCTACATGTTGTGGGAGCTACACACGTATGAGGTGACGAGTGTCCGTGCGTATGCTAGAATTCTTGATTATGTCCGGGTAGACTTAGACTCACGCCATGCTGTAATTGTATTATTTGCGTTATTCTTGCCTGTTCAATTGCTTTAATTCACATTATGACCTGAGATTAGATTCGCATAAAGTAATGGACTCACTATTTTAGATACTTGACAAGCTACTTTTTCATCCGTAGAAATTGTACTTCCTTTACTGATTTCTTCCCCGTTGTGCGTATCCATCAGAAAGTTTTCTTGAATCTCATAACTCACACTTATATTCGTGAGTGGGCTCAAAGACCCGTAAAAGCTTCATATTCTAATAGGATCGGGTCGTTCGCCTCGACAACTTCTTGAAATACTCTTATGGAATCGGGCCGTTCGCCTCGGCAGTATCATATAGCACGCTCTTATGGGATCGGGCCGTTTGCCTCGGTAGTACCACACTCTTATGGGATCAGGCCGTTCACCTCGGCAGTATCATATTCTTATGGGATTGGGCCATTTTCCTCGGCGTTACCACACTCTTATGGGATCGGGCCATTCGACTCGGCAGTACCACACTCTTATGAGATTGGGCTGTTCACCTCGGCAGTATCATATTCTTATGGGATCGGGCCGAATGGGATCGATCTGTTCACCTCGGCTGTACTAAACTCTTACGGGATCGGGTCGTTCGCCTCGGTAGTATCACGTATCATATTCTTATGGGATTGGGTTGTTCGCCTCAGCATTTCTATTAAACCCTGCTTATAGGATCGGGCCGCTCGCCTCGATAGAATCGTGCAAAATACTTGATAAGAAGTCCGCGTATTCATGAATTTTCCAAACATGAGATGTGACTGTTGATTTGGTGTTGACCATTACGTACTTCATTTGAGAGGTATCCAGTGTTTGAGGACTTTGTGTTTACTTTTCAGCTGTAGACCGTATTATTTGCCTTTAACTGTACTCATTGTTACTTAATGTTTCATATTTCCCAGTTTATTATATTTGACTTGCTGGACCTCTAGTAAGTGTCAATGTCGACCCCTCGTCACTACCTCTTCGGGGTTACTTATTGGGTACACGTTGATTTACGTACTCATGCTGCAATTCTGCACTAAATGTACAGGATTTGACAGGTTCAATTGGTGTTCGCTTGGGCGTGGAGGCGCAACTACCGAGGGGACTTTATGGTGAGCTGTATTCCATGCCACGATTCGCAGCACATCGAGTTTCCATCACAATTATTTACTTTATCCTGTCTACCTTGTATTCCAGACATATGATGTTTTGTTATTGTACTTCCTAATAGATGCTCACGCACTTGTGACACCGGGTTTTGGAATGTTCTAGAATTTGTTTATGATTTTGCTTACCACTGAGACACTTCTACTTTATATTTTACTTAAATCATACGTATGTATGATTTTTGATGCATTGATCTCTCTATCTAATAAGATTCATGATTTCAAAAATAATAAATGAATAATTAAGTTGGTAGTTCACCGTTGGCTTGCCTAACAGGGACGTTCGGGTGCCATCACGACCTATAGAGGGTTTTGGGTCGTGACAGAGGTTGTGATTGGAGATGATGGTGTTATGCAGCTTAAAGGCCGGATTTGTGTTCCAAATGTTGATGGGTTGAGAGATTTGATCCTTGAGGAGGCTCACAGCTCATGCTATTCCATTCACCCAGGTGTTATGAAGATGTACCGTGACTTGAAACAACACTATTGGTGGCGGAGAATGAAGAAGGATATCGTTGCTTATGTCTCTCGGTGTTGAATTGTCAATAGGTGAAGTACGAACATAAAAAACTGGGAGGGTTGACTCAGAGATCGGAGATACTAGAGTGGAAGTGGGAGCATATTACCATGGATTTCGTTGTCGGTTACCCACAACCTTTGAAGAAGTATGATGCAATTTGGGTTATTGTGGACCTGTTGACTAAGTCCGCACACTTTATTCAAGTGTGACTTCCTATTTTGTAGAGCGGTTGGCTCAGATTTATATCTGGGAGATTATCCACTTGCATGGCGTGCCAATTTCCATCATTTCTGATCGAGGCACGCAGTTCTGGAGAGCAATGCAGCGAGAGTTAGACACACGGGTTGAGTTGAGTACAATATTCCATCCTCAGACGGACGGGCAATACGAGTGCACTATTTAGATCTTGGAGGATATGTTACCTTCCTGTGTTATGGATTTCGGAGGTTCATGAGATCAGTTTCCTCCGTTAGTAGAGTTCGCCTACAACAACAACTTTTAGTTGAGTATCTAGATTGGTTCTTATGAGGCCCTATATGGGAGGAGATGTCTTTCTCTAGTTGGTTGATTTGGTCTTGGGGAGGCTAGATTGTTGGGCACGGATTTGGTCCATGATTCCTTGGAGAAGGTGAAGTTGATCCAGGAGTAGCTTCCGTATAACACAGTCCAGGCAGAAGAGTTATGCTGACAGAAAGGTTCGTGATGTTGCATTTATGGTGGGCGAGAAGGTTCTGCTCAGAGTTTCACCCATGAAGGGTATGATGAGATTCAGGAAGAAGGTCAAGTTAAGTCCTCATCATATTGGTCCCTTAAGGTGCTTGAGAGAGTTGGAGAGGTGGCCTACAAGCTTGTATTGCCACCTGGTCTATCGAGTGCTCACCTAATGTTTCATGTTTCTATGCTCCGAAAGTATTACGGTGATCCATCACATGTTTTGGACTTCAGCACGGTACAACTACATGGGGATGACTTATGATGTGGAGCCAGTGGCCATTTTGGATCGGCAGGTTCGAAAGTTAAGATCAAAGAATATAGCTCCAGTGAAGGATTACTGGAGAGGCCAGCCAATTGACGAGGCTACTTAGGAGACCTAGCAGGATATGCAGACCGGATATCCACACCTATTTGAGACTCTAGGTATGATTTTAGACCCGTTCGACGATGAACTTTTGTTTAAGAGAGGGAGAATGTAACGATCCAGCCGACCGTTTTGTTTATTATAGCTTCGTTCCCATATTTATTGCTTCTTTTGTGTTTCTTTGGGGTGATTGGATTGGTTTCGGGGAAGTTTCAGAGTGAATTGGGATACTTAGTCCCAAGGTTGGAAGCTTAAGTTGAAAGAGTTGACCGGAGTTTGACTTTTGTGTAGACGGATCTGGAATAGTATTTTGATGATTCCAATAGCTTCGTATGGTAATTTTGGACTTAGGCGTATGTCCAAATATTGCTTTGGAAGTCCGTAGGTTAATATTAGGCTTTTTGGCAAAAGTTGAAAAGTTGAAGGTTTGGAAGGTTGAGAGGTTTGACCGAGAGTTGACTTTGTTGATACGGGAAGTTGGTGTAGGTTCGTTGTGTCATTTGTGACTTACGTGCAAAATTTGAGGTCATTCAGAGTTGTTTTGATATGGTCCAACATTAGTTTTAAAAGTTGAAAGATCATTAGTTCATTAGGTTTGAATTGGGGTGCGATTCATGATTTTGATGTTGTCTGATGTGATTTGAGGCTTTGACTAAGTTCGTATCGTGTTTTAGGACTTGTTGGTATGTTTGGATGGGGTCCCAAGGGCCTCGGGTGCGATTCAGATGATTTGCTGACCATGGTTGGATTTAGTAGAAATGCTGAAGAATTTAAAGTTCTGGTGCAATCGCACATACAAGGATTTGGTCGCAGGTGCGGAATATGCTAGGGCTGGGGAAATGCACAGGTGCGAATGTTGGTCCGCATCTACGAGCTCGCATCTGCGGGAAGTGGAGCGTAGAGTCGAAGTGGATTGTGGTCATGGGTTTATGCAGATGCGGACGTTGAGGCGCAGGTGCACGTGCGCAGAAGCGCAGATGTGATAGCAGAAGCGGATGTTGGATGCAATGTATGGGACCGCAGATGCGGCCACTTTTTCGCAGAAACGGGACCGCATATGCGGTTAAGTGACCGCAGGTGCGGTTTCGCTAGAAGAGTTATATTCGAAGGGTTTTGTGGCTTTTATCATTTGGAGAGTTTTTGAACTCCTCTAAGGGCGAATTTTGAGAGGGTTTTGGCTACAATTAAAGAGGTAACTAAAGTTTAATCACTTTTGATATTAAATATTGATTACCCATTGATTATTACACCTAGTTTATGTGAATTTGAAGTAGAAATTGAGGGTTGTCAACTACGTTGTTGGAGAGTAAGATTTGAGGATTTGGGGGTCGATTTGTAGATAGATTAGATGAAATTAGTAATTGGACTCGTAATTGAATGAGTGTTCGGTAAATTTTATCGGGTTTCGGGGTGCGAGCGGCCCAGGGTTGACTTTCTGATTTTGAATAAAGATCCTAGTTTTATCATTTGAGATTGTTTCATGTGACTATCATTGATGGTAATTCGCGAGGCAAAGGCTTATTGGAGTATTAATTTGCGCATTTTGATGTAAGTAACATTTATAAACTTGGAATTGAGGGTAATTATCCCTGGAAAATATGTTATTTGTGTTGTGTTAGGGTGACGCACATGCTAGGCGGCAAGCGTGTAGGCGTTCATCGTGGTAATCATGATCCGAGTTGACTTTTGTACTATACTGTTATCAAGTCTTATTTTATCTGTGTAATTCCTACTTGTTAGAGTAATTGAGCTGCGATTCATGTTAGAAATCATGTTTAGGGTATATGCTTATGTCATTTAGACCTAATGAGACTATTTCTATTGTTTTGAGTTATCTGCTTTAACTGTAATGATACACTCAGTCATGGTTCATCATTTGCATATCATATCTCAGTCTTTGTTCATCATTCATTGTTACATCATATGTTATCATTGCTGGCTGAGTGGTATGAGATTGTGAGTCCTTGAGACGTGAGAGGTTGATGACTGAGGTAGGTCTTAGAGCCGTGTTGCGAGTATTATTGTAGATCGGGCTGCACGCCGCAGCAGGCCATATTGGCTTTACTATTACTATTATTATTGTGGATCGGGATGCATGCCGCAGTGAACCTTATTGACTTTTGATTAGCGCTTGGGCAGGAGCTGCCCCTCCGGAGTCTGACATACCAGCAGTGAGCGCAGGCACAATGATATATGTACACATGCTTTGGTGAGGGGCATTGATGCCAGGCACCCATATAGTGCTGAGTGATTGTGTATGTGATGAGTGGACATTTTAGGCAGATAGACTGAGTATGTTGAGAGTGAGAGTACTTGGGAATATCACCGTGAAATCATTCATTTGACACGCATACTTGACATATATGCATAGAGATGTGTCATTCCTTATGTTAGCAGTAATTGACATGTTCTTATCAGTGTTGGGCTTTAATTGTTAAACTTGAAAGCATGTCTAAATTTCTGTAATATAAACGAGTCGAATATGATAATTCCTTTGAGTTACTTATTGTTATTGTCATCATCATATCTGTATTGTCATTATATCGAATTCTAATTGTCTTCTGCTGAGCTTTTCACTACTTTCAGTCCAAGGTTAGTCATGTTACTTATTGGGTACATGGGGTCGGTTATACTAATACTATACTCTGCACTTCGTATTCAGATCCAGATGCATCTAGACGTGATGATTACTAGAGCCGTATTGGATACCAGTATTTGAAGACTTTGAGGTAACTGTTATGACATCCGCGAGGAGTCATATTTCAATTATGATAACTCATATTCAAATTAGGCGACTATTCAAAGCCTTTGGCGTTTGTAAAGTTTTTTCAGAAGTATATCTAACGTTTTTTTGTTCTTAAAATATTTTTAACACATAAAGATAAACCAACATGTTTGCCAAATCTATTTCTTCTACATACTTAATTAGGTAAATTTTATATACGAGTTTGAACTATAAAGCGTGGTTCAATTGTTTTAAATTTTAAGTATATATTACATAGAGTTCCTACTAAAGGTCTTCCTCTTTTACATATATTTTTTCTTACATCACGTTATACAGATTTATCCTTCTTGAGCATTTTATAGCTCTTAAGCCCAAAAGTAAAACTGGTATAATTCCAACGGAAAATGATGAGAGAAAAATATATACATTATAAAAAATATTTACAATAAATTAGTATACCTATATAATTATTTACAAATCTATTTTTCTTGACCCGTCTCACCCTCCGATTCAAATCTTATTTTGAATTGTTAAATTTCATTTTGATACTAAATCTTAACCCAGCACCAACAACCATAAGTATCATTTATCAAAGATGCGATTACTTTTTTATTATTTAGATCATCTTACAATTTTGGTCAAATGTTTTACTACTTTAGATCATCACAATGTAAGAGGATTATATTCAATATTTATCATTTAAGGTATTGCATTTAATAATTGGAAGGTTTTAAGAATATAATTTAATTTCTTCACTATTCTCAATCTAAATGAAATAATTTCAGTAGCTACCATTTGACAATGTTCTATAAGATTTTAATTTAATTATTTTATTAGCTTTACAACACTCTTTAATATTGAAGAATTCCAAGAATACAATTAATTTCTTTACTGTTTTGATTTATTTCAATCTGCAATCTGATACTATTCTATAAGTTGTAATATTATTCTTCTCTCCAATTTACGTTATTCATGATATTTTTTCCCTATAAATTGGAGATGCACATTTCTCCTTTCATACAAGGATGGCTTCGAAAGTTTTGATTTTCCTCTTCACTTTGTGGGCAATAGGGACTTGTAATTCTACTTTCATTTCTGTTTTCTCTTTATCACTCTGTATTTAATATATATATATATATATATATATATATATATATATATATATATATATATATATATATATATATATATATATATATGAAATTTCTGTATGGACTCGATCAATGAGTTTTCATCCCACATCTTCCCCGCCCATCCCGAATTCTCTTTATCTCTTTGTTCAATATGCACATACATATGTTTCTTATCTCTTTCTTTATTATGGCTTACCTTTCAATCCAATTTGCTGAAAATGTAAAGCGGTGATTGGAGGAAAAATCATTTGTTGTTTATCATACTTCTCTTTAAATATATATATACACACACTCACATACATACACACACACACATGCACACGCATCTTTGATCCATAGACCATACATATTGTTTATCCTAAAAATCGAATAACAATTGAATTTATACGTGGTTTTAAGAATAGTGATCTAGCTTGATATAAAATGAGAAAGCAGATTAAGATTGAAATTAATGATAAGAGAAATAAATACAAACCACACAAGTTGAATAATCTTGGCCTTAAAGATTGATCACCCTTGAGTCAAAAATGCCACAATCGATGCCGAAACAGATTAATGATATTAATACAACTAGAAATGATAGTTTTTTTTTGCCCTTTTGATGCGTGTTACTGTGCCCTTTAAATAATCAAAACTCCCCTTATATAGTGGAGGAGTCCTACTTTAGGTACAATCTTATATAAGGTAAGAAATCTCATGATTTGCTAATTAAGCGGTTCCATTGATACATGCGGAGATTCTAGCCGTGATGCGCAACTGGTTACGGATGTTTCGGCCTTCTGTTATGTTGGTTCGATAATGTTCTCTCGACCTTATTCGGGGTCAGGGTCGGTTCCGAGATCACGGGCTCAATGTTCTCGAAGATGGATGTTCAGACCTCGTGTTCTGGTTCGATGAGATTGGGGGTCGATCTCCAATTCTTCGTAATCCAAGCTCGATCTGTCGTGCAATAGTTGGGCCCGATTTTGACCGTGTACAGAAAGTCCCCTCATTTTTCGGAGAGTAAGTGAGAAATGGTATGAGCCTCAGATTCTCACTACATGAGTTTCCGGTTCTTACTTTGATAAGTGATGACAAATTCATGACGCAAGCGATAAGAATGGTAGAAACGTCCCGTCCGTGTAGTCTTCAGGGTATTAAATGTGTGTCAGTTAACGGTCCGCCGCTTCAGAATGCGAACCGTTGTTTTGAGAAAACTATAAATGCCCTGTCATTCATTCATTAGAACCTTTACATTCAAATATTCACATTTGTGTTCTAAGAAAACTTTATCACTCCCATCTTCAAATCTTTTCTCCTATGGTTTTTTGAAAACCTTCATAAGTTATCTGCTAATCATACCTCCTTCTTATCAGCGCCTTCTTTCCTCCTCTATTTGGGAGCAATGGCAAAGACTTCAAAATCCATCCTTAAAAAGAAACCCCCTCTTCTTTGAAATCAACTGAGAGCGTTTTGCCTGTTGTTACGGAGGAACCAACATCAAAACCCCTTCTAAAGATGTTTGTCCCTATGGAGTGTCCAACCAGAGCTGATTTCAAGGTTGAGAAAACCTCTTCGGTACCGGGCCCGTGTGAACCGATCTCGAGATACATTTGTTCGGTCACCGACAGTATTCTCGATAAGGTCAAGGAGGACTGCAACTGGGTTGGTAAGCACGTAGTGGTTCCTATGCCCGAGGAAGCAATTACCACCCACGTGGAGGGTGTTTTGAGTGTTTACACTTATCCCTTCACGTTGGGCCCTTTGGATCCGGTCATTATCGCCTTTTGTAAAAGGTACGAGGTGAACCTAGGCCAAATTCAATTTTGGAGGATAGTTATCCTCCTCCGCTTTTTTGTAAACAAGATCGAGGGGTGTCCTTTCACCATCGATCACCTCATGCGTCTGTATAGTCCCCGACTCTATTGAGGGGGCTAATAAAACTTTCCCGTCGGGCCAGTAAGGCCCCGTTCTCGAGCATCGAAGAGGATCGGGACCGAGGTTGGTTGGGCTGATTTGTTCGAGTGAAAACACGGACCTAATTCCGGCCGAGGACATGCCATTTCCTGAAAAATGGAACATGCAGCGTAAGTATAACCTTGCCTTTAGGAATTTGTTTGTTATTTCTCTTTTGCCTTTTTTCTTATTAATTTTTTGTGATGCAGCTGTCGCTCAGATGCCGGATGCAGTTCCTTGACTCAAGGAGTAGGTCGAGGGGATCGTGTCGCAAAAACCCTATTCCGAGCGCGCGTGGTGTGAGCTTTTGAAGGGCCTATGGGAGGCGCGGTCTCATGGTGAGATTTTTTCTTTAAGTTACATTCAACCTTATTTTCACGCCATCGATTTCTAACTTGATTTGCTTCCCTTTTGCAGGTTTATCAAAAGATGTTGAAATGAGGCCTCCACCCACTGATGATGATACTTACATCGAGCCCCTGCTTTAAAGCAAGATAAAGAGAAGAAAAGGAAAAAGGCTCCGAGTTCTCCGGGCCTCGAGAAGAAGGGGCCAAAGAAAAGATTGGCGCGTAATCCCAAGGGAAGTGCCAGTGGTCAAGCATTGTCCCCGGATTCGCTCCATCGATTGAGGGATGAGTCCGAGGGGGAAGAAGAAGACTTTGATCTAGTGGCCAGTGTGCCGTCATGGCTCGAAGGGCAAGGAGCCTCCGAACCAGGGGTAGGCAAAGCCGATGTACATCAAGTCGATTGGAGGCAGGAGCTGAGGCTTCCCGAGATACGAGGAAAGCGCCGCAAGAAGCACTTGGTTCGATTGAGATCGTTGATTCACCTTCGTTCACAGAGTCGATGTTTAACGAGGCCCAAGTAGCAAAACAACGCCCCATCAAGGGAGTTCATAGATCGAAAGACCCTTTACGTGGTTTTTTCGATGGAGTGGATTCAGCAGCCACGAAGGATGGTATTGGATTTGGCAATTTGGAGATACCGAGGAAGATCCCTCTCTGAAACAAGCGGGCCTTCCTCGAGCCTGAAATTGGTCGATCGATTCCCTGTCCAGAGTGTATACCCTGATTGGAAATGCACCGTGGTCTTTTCCATTTCTGAGGATGCCTGGGTTCTTTCCACCCCCGTAGGGGTGGCTAGCTATCTTTGGTGCTTGGTGACTGAAGAAGATTAGGCCAAATGAATGAGGTGGAAGCGCCCTGCCTGTTCAACGAAGCTCAACAAGCGTTGAATCGGGTAACTTTGGGTGCCCCTTTATTATGTACTTAGATTTTGTTGTAAGTAATTGTAACATTTTTCTTTGTGTTTTTAGGCCTCGGTACTTCATCACGAGACTTTTCTCCGATACCGAGAAGAGTTCAAATGCCACCGAGGCTAAGACTCAGGAGCTTTCTGAGAAGAAGGACACTGTAGTGAGAAATCCTAGGCTGAGCTAGAAGTGGCTCAAAAAGAGCATGCCGACCTGGTCGAGCAGGTAAGAAGAATTTTCGAAGTTAGTGATGATGAGTCAAACACAGTGGCTAACGATTTGAACCCGCAAGTTCAAAAGAAGCTTGACCAGATTGAGAAGCTCGGGGGGGAGGGGGGGATGGGGGAGGTCAATACGGTAAAAGCCGATGCCGAATAATGAAAGAGAAACATGGATCGCCTGGCCTCGGAGAAGGAGACTGCTGGGGCTTAGTTGGTTTCGGCTGAGGTTTAGCTTCGGGCTGCAAAGGAGAAAGGCTTGGTGCAGGCCAAAAAGATTGAGGGGCTTCAGTCTTAGTTGAACGCGACAGTCTCCGATCAAGAGAAACTGGCTAAGGAGCTTGAGGCAGCCAAGTCAGAGGTTATTGTGGTCAGGGCCGAGGCCGATGATAAGGTGTCCCAGTACAAGGCCGATGCCGAGGCGATTCAGGACCAAACGAGACACATGGTGAAGCATGCGAAGTGGCAATCCTGAAGAGAGGCCCTTGAGGGCATCCATGCTCAGAATTTTGACTTATTGGCTGAAATTGAGACGGCTAAGATATACGAAGCCAAGGCCAGGAAGATGTCTTATCCCTAAGGAAGATTCTGATGGGTCTGAAGAGTCGGGTGAGTCCGATGGTGGCGAGGACCCCGTAGGCGATGACGTGGCTCTCGATGAAGATTAGACCCTTTAGGATATTTTTAGGCGTTTTTGCCTTTGGTGTTTTATTTTTTTTTGTACCGTCTTTTTGTTGAGGCCGTTCGGCCTCTGTAAAAAATATGTATCAGGGCTATTTAGCTCTTGTGAAGAAATTCTGATATATATATATATAAGGCTTTTCCCTTTCATAGCTTTTGAATTTCTCCTTTTATTTGCATTCACAAAGGTCGAAATGCCTTAGCATGAAATAGTTAGGTTATGTTCGAAGGTCCGAACAAACCTTGCCTTTAATATTACTTTGCGTTTAGGCATCGTTGGGATTCGGTGTTATCGAAATTTTTTCCCAAAACACTTATGCTTTTTAGGGTATGACTTGCCGAGAGTGTGTTTCTACAAGCCTTTGTTATCTCGGGTTTTGTTAACTCGGAAATGACCTTAGCCTTTTGTTATCCGAAGTAAGCTTCGTGCCCTCCAGTGTCGTTAACTTGGAACGGCCATATAATCTAATTCGGGCTTTTCCAAATAAGCTTCGTACCCTAGAGTGCTATTAACTAAAAACAGCCTTAGCCTTTAGTCCGGGCTTTGCCAAATAAGCTTTGTGACCTCGAGTTTCGTTAATCCGGAATGGCCTTACCTTTTAATTTGGGCTTTGCCAAATAAGTTTCGTTCCCTCGGGTTTTGTTAACCCAGAATGGCCTTAGCCTATAAAGTTCGGGGGTTGCCTAATAGGTTTTATGCCCCCAAGGTCTAATTGCTTGGACCGTCTGAGTTTGTCTTTCGGACGGCAGTCCCCGTGTGAGAGAGTGATTATTCGAACTCAGGTTAAGGCGGCCCTTGGGCTCGTTTCCTTTAGGGTATCGGAAGCAGGGAATTCCTTAGCAGTAATAGCGCTTTAAGTGAGTTATATTCCAGTTGTTCGGTAATTGTTCACTGTTCATCGTTCCGAGTTTGTCGGATCCTTGTTCGGTGATTTCGACAATATGATAAGGTCCTTCCCAGTTTGGTCCCAACTTTCCCTCATCGGGTTTCGGGTGTTCAGTATGACCTTTCTTAGCACTAAGTCCCCGACGTTGAAGTATCAAAGGTTGGACCTTATGTTGTAATATCTCTCTATCCGTTGCTTTTGGGCGGCCAACCGAACAAGGGCGGCTTCGCGCTTTCATCCAATAGTTCCAAGCCTGTATTCATTTACTCATTGTTTGATTCCTTTGTTTCATATCAGAATCTGGCATTTGGCTCTCCGACTTCGACCGGTATAGAGCTTCGGTACCATAAACCAATGATCATGGGGTGGCCCCGGTACTGGACTTTGAGGTCGTACTGTATGCCCATAGAACTTCGAGTAGGATTTCCTTCCACCTTCCTTTAGCGTCAGTTAACCTCTTTTTGAGGTTTTGGAGTATGGTTTTGTTGGTCGATTTGGCTTGCCCGTTCCCACTAGGGTGATAAGGCATTGACAGGATCCGTTTGATCTTATGATCCTCGAGAAACTTGGTCACTTTGCTACTAATAAATTGTTTCCCGTTGTCACATACAATTTCGGATGACACTCTGAACCGACATATGATGTGGTCCCAAATGAAGTCGATGACCTCCTTTTCCTTGATCTTCTCATATGCCCGGGCTTCTACCTATTTAGAAAAATAATCAGTCATAAACATTATGGATTGAGCCTTACCTGGTGCCCACGGGAGGGGGCCAACGATGTCCATTCCCCACTTCATGAACGACCATGATGACAAATCCAAGTGGAGTATCTCCCCGAGTTGATGGATCATCAAGAGCGTGTCTTTGGCATTCATCACATTTTCGAACGAACTCCTTTGCATCTTTTTCTATATCGATCCAATGATAACCAGCTCTAATAATTTTTCAAATTAGTGATTCGGCACCTGAATGATTTCTACAAGTACCTTCGTGGATTTCCCTCAAAACATACTCAGTATCGCCTGGCCCTAGACATATTGCATGTGGGCCATCAAAGGTTCTTCTGAACAAGGTTCCGTCTTCGGACAGGCTAAATTAGGCCGCCTTTGTATGCAGGGCCCTCGACTCTTTTAGATTCGAGGGTAGTTTGCCGGATCTGAGATATTCTACATACTTATTCCTCCAATCCCAAGTTAGGGTCGTCGAGTTGATCTCAGCGTGGCCTTCTTCCACCACTAACCTCATAAGTTGTACGACTTCTCCCAAGTTAAATTCCTCGTCTTCTACAGATGACCCTAAATTAGCGAGGGCAGTGGTCTCGCTATTTTGATCCCGAGGTACATATTGCAAAATTCATTCTTTCAATCGATGTAATCGTCATATGTAATTTGTCCAAGTATTTTTGCATTTGTTCCTCTCTGACCTCGAATGTTCCATTGACTTGGTTTACCAGAAGAAGGGAGTCGCACTTGGCTCAACCGCTTTCGCCCCAAGCTCTTTGCTAGTTCAAGGGTTGCAATCATGGCCTCATATTCAGCCTCATTGTTAGTCAATTTCACAGTCTTAATAGATTGTCTAATTATATTACATGTTGGTGACTTTAATACGATGTCAAGCCCAGACCTTTTTGCCTTTGAGGCGCCGTCTTTGAAGAGGGTCCAGATTCCCGAGGTAGTTCCTGAGTTAATCAACAACTCTCTTTCGACCTCGGTTATTAGGGCTAGTGTAAAGTCAGCTACAAGTTTGCCAAAATTTGAGACTTAATCGCAGTCCGAGGTCGATACTCAATATCGTACCCACTTATTTCTATGGCCCATTTGGCCAGTCAGCCCGAGAGTTCGGGCTTATGCATAATGTTCCTCAATGGGTAAGTAGTTACGACACATATAGGATGACATTGGAAGTATGGTTTTAGCTTCCTCGAGGCGCTTAATAAAGCAAGCGCTAGTTTTTGCAAGTGAGGGTACCTAGTTTCGGCCTCACCTAAGGTTCTACTAACATAGTAAATTGGAAATTGCGTACCTTGGTCTTCCCGAACTAGGACTCCACTTACCGCTATCTCCGAGACCGCCAAGTACAAATATAGTTGTTCGTCCGCCCTTGGTGTATGAAGCAGGGGCGGGCTTGATAAATACCTTTTGAGTCCCTCCAAAGCTTGCTGACATTCCGGAGTCCACAAAAAGTCGTTCTTATTCTTTAACAGTGTGAAGAATCGTTAGCTTTTGTCGGATGACCTCGAAATAAATCGCCCTAAGGCGGCTATTCGCCCAGTTAACCTTTGCATGGCCTTTACGTAGTCCATGACCGTGATATCTTCGATGGCTTTAATCTTATCAGGATTGATCTCAATTCCCCGATTGGATACCAATCCGAGGAACTAACCCGACCCTACTCCAAACGCGCATTTTTCTGGGTTCAGCTTCATGTTGTACTGCTTCAGTATACTAAAAATGTTTCCTGCAAATGTCTTAAATGGTCCTTTGCTCATAGGGACGTAACTAACATGTCATCAATGTAAACCTCCATTATTTTCCTATTTGTTTCTCGAACATCCCATTTACTAAGCGTTGATATGTGGCACCAATATTTTTTAATCCAAACGAGATTATGTTTTAACAATATGTGCCATACTTAGTGATGAAGGAAGTTTTTCCCTGGTCACCCAGGTCCATCCGTATTTGGTTGTACCCGGAATAGGCATCGAGAAAACTGAGGGTCTCGTGGATGGCCGTGGCATTGATCATACGGTCGATGTTGGGCAACGGAAAAGAGTCTTTGGGCATGCTTTATTCAAATCTTTATAGTCTACACACATTCTTAATTTATCCCCTTTTTTAGGGACTACCACTACGTTTGTTAACCAATCCGGGTATTTAACCTCTCGAGTATACCCTATTTTAAGAAGTTTAGATACCTCATCGTTGAAGAAAGCATGCTTGATTTCGGACTAGGGACTCTTCTTTTGTTTAACCGGATGGAACTTCGGGTCTAGGCTCAACTTGTGAGTGGTTATCTCTAGTGGGATACCTGTCATATTGAGGTAGGCGAAATACTCATCGTTAGCTATAAGAAATTGAATGAGTTTTATCCTAAGCTTGGAGCTCAGCATCGTGCCCAGGTATACCTTTCGATTGGGAAAGTTTTCTCTCAATATGACTTGTTCCAGTTCCTCGACAGTCGATTTAGTGGCATCGAAATTATCGGGGTCTATAAAAGATTTGGGAATCCCATAATCGTCATCCTCGACTTCCCCTTGTTTGTTCGAATCTGCCGAAGAGGTATCAGTGATTGCTATTTTGTCCTATTTTTGACCTCTTGGTTTGGGCCCTTCGATGTTGAAACTATAGATGTCAGTGTCACCTCTTCGATCCCCTGTTGACCATTCTAACTCCGTCAGGTGTTGGAAATTCAATGTCTGGTGCAGCGTCAAAGGCACTGCCCTCATTTTATGGATCCATGGCCTTCCGAACAAAGCGTTGTAACTCATTTCCCTTTTGATTACATAAAACTTAGCTTCCTGTATGGTCCCGGCGGTGTTTATCGGTAATGTTCTCTCACCATTATTGGTTTCACATGCCATGTTGAATTCGTTTAGAACTCGGACTGCAGGAACGATTTGGTCTTGTAGACCAAGCTGCTCCACGACCCTCGATCGAGCGATGTTAGCCGAGCTACCTGGATCAATTAACACACGTTTAACTCGAATTTTATGCACGAGAATAGATATTACCAGTGCATCATTGTGGTGCTATACAATCCCTTCCGCGTCCTTGTTGTTGAAAGATAAAGTTCCTTCCGGTATGTAGTTTCGAGTTCGTTTCTCCCTAGTGATGGATACTTTGGTGCGTTTCAACATCATCCCCAGAGGGATATCGACCCCACCGATGATCATGTTAATGATGTGTTGAGGTTCTTCTTATTTCGTCTGTTTGTTAGAGTCCCTATTCCTGAAATGATTCTTGGCTCGGTCGCTCACGAATTCTTAAAGATGCGTGTTTTGATAATCGGGTTACTTCCTCTCTCAGTTGCCGAAAATCTTCCGTTCAGTGACCGTGAGTGCCATGATATTTGCACATATGGATAGGATCCCTTTGGGTTGGATCGGATTGTAGAGGTCGAGGCTATTTGGTATCTTTGATGCACCCGATAGCTGATACAATGGTGGCGGCATCGACATTGAAGTTGTATTCCGATAGCCTCGGTGCTTCTTTAGGCCCGATGGGCCTATCGAAGCTGGTCTTGGTCATGAGTCCCCGGTCTCTAGCCTTGGTCATTTCTCCTTTCATTTCTCATGGAGTCCTCCCGGACCCACCACTTTTTCGGTCTCCATTATATGGCTGATAATGATCCTTGTTTGGCCTTGGTTCGCGATCATTATCTCTTTTGACTCCAAGGGGATAGAAAGACCCCGAAGGGGCCCCGAGTTGATCATCTTCGACTCTGATTTTCGATTGATATCAATTATGTATGTCGACCCATGTAACAGCCGGGTATTCTATTAAGTTATGCTTTAGTTGCTGTGAAGCCATCGAGCTCCGAATATTATCCCTGAGTGAAAACTTGAACAACCCAATCATCAGCGACCGGCGGCAGATCCATCTGTTTCATTTGAAACCGGGACATAAATTCTCTGAGCATCTCGTTGTCCTTTTGTTTGACTTTGAAAAGGTCCGATTTCCTAGTCTCGACCTTGATGGCACCTGCGTGTACCTTTACGAAAGAATCTGCAAGCGTAGCAAAGGAGTCAATAGAATTAGGAGGTAATTGTGATACCATATCATAGCTCCCTTCGACAGGGTCTCCCCAAATTTTTTCAACAGAATAGACTCGAACTCATCGACCTCCATATCATTCCCTTTGATAGCACATGTATACGAGGTTACATGCTCATTTGGGTCAATCGTTCCGTTATACTTAGGTATTTCAGGCATACAAAATTTCTTGGGGATCGGCTTCGAAGCTGCGCTTGGTCGGGAAAAAGGTTTTTGCACGAACTTCCTGGAATCTAGGCCCTACAATACCGGAGGTGCTCCTGGGATTTGGTCTACCCTGGAGTTGTAGGTTTTCACTTTTTTATCGTTAGCCTCGATCTTTTTCTCCCCTGATTCTATCCGTTTTGTCAGCTCCTCGAGCATCTTTATAATCTCGGGATTAGCCCCCGATTCATGATTTTTTGACCTTTCTACGACCAATTCGTCCCTGCAGGTGATTTCCCGGGGAGGATCGGGCTCAACCCTGCTCGGTGCACTGCTTTGTTTTTATAACTGAGCTATCGTCGCCTGTTGAGCCTGTAACATTTCGAAGATCACTCATAGGCTGATCCCGCCTCCTTCAACGTTTTGTGTGTTTCGAGTTGCCGATCGAGCTCCTCTACGAACGCTATTTTCGGGGTCAGTAGGCAGGTTCGCATCGATAGCCACATGCGAATAAGCATCAATCGGATTTGCGATCGGAATTCCAGCGGGATCAGCAGGCGATATCTCGTTACCGGGCACTATGTTGTTATTTTCACCATGGTGACTGCACTCGCTTTCAACATGCAGAGGTGCCGATTGAGAGTTTGACATTTTTGTATTATAGCCAGGAATCAAAGACACTTCAAAGAGCAAGTGTGAAGCAGTGTGTGTTATGGAGATTTGCATCAAATAACCACTATTATCCTTAGCCCCATGGTAGGCGCCAAACTGTTTACACTAAAAATCGGATAACAATTGAATTTATATGTGGTTTTAAGGATACATGATATAACTTGATACAAAATGAGAAAGCAGATTAAGATTGAAATTAATGATAAGAGAAATAAATACAAACCACACAAGTCGAAAAATCTTGGCATTAAAGGTTGATCACCCTTGAGTCAAAAATGTCACAATCAATGTCGAGACAGAGTAATGATATGATAACAACTAGAAATGATGGTTTTTTTTTGCCCTTTTTATGCGTGTTACCTTGTCCTTTAAATAATCAAAACCCCCTTTATATAGTTGAAGAGTCCTATTTTAGGTACAATCTTATATAAGCTAAGAAACCTCATGATTTGCTAATTAAGCGGTTCCATTGATACGTGCCGAGATTCCCGCCGTGATGCGTAACCGGTTACGGATGTTTCAGCCTTCTGTTATGTTGGTTCGATAATGTTCTATTGAGCTTATTCGGGTTCAGGGTCTGTTCCGGGATCACGGGCTCAATATTCTCGAAGATGGATGTTCTGACCTCGTGTTCTGGTTCGATGAGATTCGGGGCCGATATCCAATCCTTCATATTTCAAGCCCGATCTGTCCTATACTAGTTGGATCCAATTTTGACCGTATACACATATACATATATACATGTACATGTATATATATATATATACGCACACATACATACATACATGTGTATATACACACACACACATGTATATATACACATATACAGATGATTTTGCCTTCTCTGTATACACATATACATATATATGTATACACACACACACACACATATATATATATATATACACATATATGTATATGTGTGTATATATATATATATATATATATATATATATATATATATATATATATATATATATATATATATGTATATGTATCAGAGCCAGTGGAGAAGTAAGGATGTGATTATTGTTTTTAACATACTGTTATGTGATACTGCCAGATCTAGTTTGAAACTCACGGATCTGTTTATTTATAGTTAAGTTTGAGAGTTGTTCTTACTTTATCTTGTTATAGCATAAAAATGTTAGATCTAATGATAGATCTGCAGATCTACTGATTCGTTTCCATAAAATGGTTAAACATATGCTTGTAATACGAAGAATCTTTGAAGATGACACTGGGATCCTTTCAGATCTGCACTGTAAGCAAGGTTCCCAGGGATTATGCGAGGTGATGCCTGTAAATGTACCTGATAGGCTCGCAAATAGTTGTAAAACCTTTGGGTCATCCAGGAGTAATTCTTCGTAAAACAATCATAAAGATTAGCCCTTTTGAGCAAAAGAATTAGTATACTTACAGATCTACCCTCTACATCTAACACTAAACATAATGGTAAGATAAGATCTGAGCAAATCTCTTACAAGATCATATAATTTGTAGATCTATGAAGTTTAACGCCAGATCTGACTCTTCCACATACAGTAGAGTTAAGAACTTGAATAACTTTTTTATGAAACCACTTGGTCTCTCGAGCCAAGGATAGGAAGCAATTTTAATTATTGATATGCCGTACTTTCACTCCCTCTCTTCTAGATCTACGAGTTCTTCTTCCTCCTCATCTTCTTCCAATTTTAAGCTCAATGAAGAGATTGGTTTCTCTGATTTGCAGCAATCAATTGACGACTGAAAAATCTCCAAACATCCCCAGTCAACAATTTACAAGTCTAAAAAATGGAGCTTGACAAGTAATTATCACATGTCTACCATTGAACAGACTATTCCTCTGGAATCAGATCATGAGGAAATCAAACTTCTCAATATCAAATCTATTGAGAAATATAGGAAGAAATATAATTATATCCATTTTGGTTTAGTACAAATAGCGGCTAAACCTTTATCCAGAGAAGGACTGGACACATCACTCCTACTCTATCTTAGAGATTCTAGATTTCTAGAATTCAATGATTCATTGTTAGGAATGGTAGAAACCAGTCTTTGCAAGGGTCCAATTTATTTCTACTGTTTCCCTAGTTTCACAGTCTCTCTTAAGGATAGAAACATTTTAGATGTCTTGACCCTAAACGTTAAAACTTCTAATTATAAGACTAAGGCTGGCTCTCTTTCAGTAGCAATTATTTACAGAATCAAGTACAAGGCAATGAGTTCTGCCTTTAACACTGGAGCTATGAGAACTACTCACAAAAGTCAAAAAGTTGTCTTTCAGACAGATTTGCAAAGGTCTCATCTGTCAATCCAAGATCAATCTCTTGGAATCAGGTCTCTCTTCTTGAAAACTGGCTTCTGCAGGATGCCATTCCTGCTCAAAAGCCACAAAACACTACGTTTCCCAGATCCAACAATTCCCTTCCGGATCTGTGCTAGTTTCTTTTTAGAGGTCCCTTAGCAAAGAGTTAGCTCCTCTGCCTCTTCACAGTCTGAAATACGATTAATTCACTCTGCTAGACATTCAGTGTCTTTATATCCCACTAGAGTCGAGACAGTAGATTTCGAATCTAGAGTTCCATAAGCTAGGTATAAGGTAGAAAAACCAGAAACGGTTCCCTCTGCCGACACTACCTACAATAGACCATATTCTCCTACTTATACGTCACGAGGTGCCAAATTAGGAGATGACAACATCATTGGTGCTTTAAATATGAAATTGACAAAAAAGGTCTTCAAAAGGAATTTTATTCTCCTAAAAATCTTTTTAAAAGAACTTGGTTTTTAAACAAGTATAAAGGGGAAGAAAGGAAGAAAATCCAATCAATTTTCTATGACAGTCTAAATGTTATTAAACAACAAATCAATTTCTTCGAATGGTTTGAAATTTATGCCGACTATAATCAAATAGATTTCTCATTTTCAAATTCAATGAATGTTTCAAAAATATGAAAAACCAATACTGGCGAGGAATTAATTTCTGAACTTCCTCCGTCAGTAGGGTTTTCAACAAACTTTGCGAGCAGCTCTGTGACAGCCTCACCTTTCAAAAAGAGAGCTAAGACTGAGCCGATCACTGGCAAAGATATTAAAAATATTTTTGAACAAAATAATTATGCGAACAAGTATTTACAAACTCTTGAGAATACTTAGTTTCAAATTCATCTTCATCTTCTCTAAAGAATCAAACAGTAGGATCTTCTACCCCTACAACTCCATTATTTAAACCATAGGAGATCCCTAGAACCCATACTAGAGAGCTTGTTATGCACCGGTATGCAGATTCTCCCAAACTCTCTGAAATTCAACAGAGAATAGCGGAAATAGAGAGATCCTAAGCAGTCCAGGACTCTCCAGTTCGACAGACTGAAGAGACATCTTCTTCTAGGTTCGTAGGAGCTTTAGGAGAAACCGACTCAGATAACGAATCTGAGCAATTTTCACAAATTTCCTTAGAGAAAAAACCTCATCCAGAATTGGCACCAATTAAGTCAGAGTTCTCCAACTGGCGAAAGCCTCAAAAACTCTATTACCCAGAGCTAAACACTCATAATATCTATGAGTGGAATATCGACGGATGTTCCGAATATAATATTCTTGCTAAATTGCAGCAGATGACTATGGTAGCAACTGCTTACAAAATCACCCGCAATTGTTCCAACCAGAGTACTACTCATGTCTTAGTTGCTGGTTTTACAGGCCAAATCAAGTGGTGGTGGGATACCCATTTAAGCGACAAGGAAAAACAACAAAATTTTCAATCCATGAAATTAGATGAATTAGGACAACCAATCCTAAAAGATGGTGAAATAATTCCTGACTCTATCAACACATTGATTTACACAATCATCAAAACTTTTGTAGGATTTTCAGGTATTTTTAGAGAAAATCCTCTGAAATACTCAACAACCTTAAATGCAAAACTCTTTCAGACTTTAGGTGGTATGAGGATTCCTTCCTCACCAGAATCTACGAAAGACCACACGGGAATCTCCCCTATTGGAAAGAAAAATTTCTAGATGGCTTGCCTAAATCCCTTAGAGATTTAGTTAAGGAAGAATTTCAGAGTCAATATTCCGGTGACATTGTTCCCTACGATCAAATCACCTACGGCTAGATAGTTAGCCAGATCCAACAAGTTGCTCTTAAAGTCTGCAGGCAAGATAAAATGCTTAGGCAACTTGCCAAGGATAGGGCACAAAGACGTAGAGACATAGGAAGTTTCTGCGAATAGTTTGGTCTTCCTTCATGTGGTAGTAAGCCACATAGGAAAAAGACTTCTAACCCGATTAATCGAATATTAGAAAATACAATTTCAATAGGAAAGGGAAACCTTCCTATACAAAAAAGAAGTCTTCTAAATCTTTTCATAAAGATGGAAAGACTTCTACTTCCACTGGCAAATGTTTCAAGTGTGGAAAGCCAGGCCACATAGCCAAGTTTTGCAAAGTCTCTCAGAAGATCAAGAGCCTACAACTTGACGAACCCACTCTACACAAAATAGAGAAATTGCTTTTTGAATTAAGTGAATCTTCGGATATTACAGATAATGAAATGTCTGATGATGAGCAATTTAACAACATACTCGAAGATGATCTTGATTCATCTTCTACATCTTCACAAGGGTCTGACCAGGACGACCTCCCTCAGATCAATGTTCTTACTAAAGAACAAGATCTTCTTCTTGAAGTGATTGGTGATCTTCAAGATCCTGAACTTAAAAGGGATTATTTAGGAAATCTTAAGACATTCCTTAATAAGCCTTCAACATCCTCATCTTCAACTTTTCAAAATCATCCCAGGTAGCCAATACCTACAACATTACTGATATTCTTAAGAGATTTCCCTCTGATAATCCTAAGGTAGCAAAGGTGACCATTTCGGACCTTTAATCTGAGATAGCACACCTAAAGGAAAAGATTAGGGAGATAAAAACTAGACAAGAATTAGATAGACTTGTCCTCCAACAATTATCTAATAAGCCACAAAAGCTCAAAGAGGTTGTACAGGTCGTTGCAACCTCTGACCAAGATGATGATGAAACAGAATCCTTCTTAGGACATCTCTCCTCTATTAGGAGTCAGAAGTATCACGTTAGGATAACTCTCATCGTCGGCGAGTATTTTTTTTTTTGGACTGGCATAGCTTTATTTGACACTGGTGCAGATAAGAACTGTATCCAAGAAGGTGTCATTCCAACCAAGTTTTTTGTAAAAACCAAAGAACGCCTAAGGGCCGCCAATGGTAAAGAAAACTTAAAATAACTTACAAACTTCCTTCTATAAAGGTCACAACCTCTCCAGAAAAACCCAATTGGTTCATCCAGACTGATGCAATATAAAAGAAAGTTGCTCTGATACCAACTGATGCAATATAAAATGCGAATACAAGAAAACAAAAGATAGAAGCAAGACACTCTATGAATTTATCAAGACAACAAGTAGGAACGAGTCTATTTACCTTCTTGATGAAATCAAGGAGTACCTATACAATATGAACGACCCTCAAGACAACGATGATCTTGCAAATTATTCGATCAAATAAGGAACGAGTTCAATTTTGAATCACACTAAAATTGGACAAATTAAAGTCACACGTTTTTGGTTGGGAGCAATGGTTGCCGAAAATTCTTTATAAAATTAATGTAAGGTCCTAATAATAATGAAGTGTTTAGGCTTATATAGAATGAGCCTTGTCCTAAATCAACTAGGAAACAAATAACTAACAAAAAGGCCACAATTTGGCTAAGTTTAAAGAATAGTCACGCAGGACAAAACAAGTAAGAATTAATGTCTTTCATAACTACACAATAATACAACATAAACACAAATGTACATCATCAGCAAATATTTCGTCCAACACAAGACGTGTGAACGCTTGGCTCTTCTTTGTCTTATCCAACATTGATGGCATGAACGTAGCTTGATCA
Source organism: Nicotiana obtusifolia (assembly GCA_002018475.1). Taxonomy (NCBI): domain Eukaryota; kingdom Viridiplantae; phylum Streptophyta; class Magnoliopsida; order Solanales; family Solanaceae; genus Nicotiana; species Nicotiana obtusifolia. The sequence continues at coordinate 74,265 of MCJB01050203.1, forward strand.
GGTTGGCTTGCATCACAGACTCCATTTCTTTTAGCAAAAGACCTTTGCAATGCAGTAATCTTAGGTATTCCTTTCATTCAACTTTGCAAACCATACCTAGGTACGAACAAAGGCATTCATGTGGATTATCCCACAAGCAAACATTCTACTTACTTTTCATAAGCCCCCAGCTTATGAAATCATTCATCCTTTACAAAATAAAGAAAAACAAATTATGTTTTTAAAAGAAGAAGTAGATTTTCAAAGAATATAGAAACAATTGACTGACTCTGTATTCTCTTGTAAAATTAAAAGTTTAGAAGCTAGAATTCAACATGAGCTTTGTTCCGATCTGCCTATGGCATTTTGGAAACGAAAATGGCACATTGTTGGGCTTCCTTACGAACCTGACTTTAATGAGAAAAATATCCCAACCAAAGCTCGACCCATTCAAATGAATCACGAGCTTACAATGCATTGTCAAAAAGAGATCAATGATCACTTAGACAAAGAAATTATTTCTCCTTCAAAATCTCCCTGGAGTTGTGCGGCATTTTATGTCAACAAAAACTCCGAAATCGAGTGCAGAGTCCCTCGCTTGGTTATAAATTACAAACCCCTTAATGCAGCACTTAGATGGATTAGGTACCCTTTTCATAACAAGAAGGACTTATTATAAAGAGCCCATGCTGCCATAATTTTCTCTAAATTCGATTTAAAATATGGATTTTGGCAAGTACAAATCGACCCAAAAGACAGATACAAGACTGTTTTTACAGTCCCTTTCGGACAATATGAATGAAATGTGATGCCATTCGAATTAAAGAACGCTCCTTCTGAATTTCAGAAGATAATAAATGATATCTTTAATCCATATTTCAGTTTTGTTATAGCTTATATAGACGATGTCTTAGTTTTCTCAACAAACATCGACCAACATTTCAAACATCTAGGCATTTTCTTTAACACTATTAAAGAAAATGGATTAGCTCTGTCTAGAACTAAGTACAACTTATTTCAGACAAACATCAGGTTCCTTGATTATAACATCCAACAACGGACTATTATTCCTATCCTGCGATCCCTCCAGTTTGTTGACAAATTTCTAGATCAAATTCTGGACAAGATACAGCTTCAAAGATTTCTTGTTTGTGTCAACTATATTTGCGATTTTATTCGGGGATTAAGCATTCTGCTTAAACCACTCCACGACAAATTGAAAAAGCCTCCAGTTCCTTGGACAGATGCCCAAACCAATACTGTCAAACAACTTATGTTGAAAGTCAAGAGTCTCCCTTTCCCGAGTCTCCCCGATCCATCTGCTTTTAAAATAGTAGGAACAGATGCATCAGATTTAGGGTACGATAACATTTGGAAACAACTTCGTAATAATAAAGAAAGTATCATTGCTTATGCTTCTAAACATTGGAATAATTCTCAATAGAATATCCTGCAATTAAGAAAGAAATTTTGGCTATTGTGTTATGCATATCAAAATTTCAATCAGATTTATTAAACCAAAAGTTTTTGCTTCGCATTGACTGTAAAGCAGCTAAATATGTTCTACAGAAGGATGTGTAAAATATTGCTTCTAAACATATTTCCGTCAGATGGCAAGCTATTTTATCAATTTTTGATTCTGACATTGAATACATAAAGGGAAGCTCAAATTCCATACCCGATTTTCTAACCCGAGAATTTCAACAAGGCAGATAAAATGCCAAAAAAGCCTAAACCCCCGAGGTTAGCTCTGCCGCCCCCGGAGGAGAAGCCACAGGCTGTCACGCAACAGCCAAAAGAACAAAGCAGTTTCAACAGTTGTTTCAAAACAACAATCAACGACAGCAGTTGCCAAACAGCAGCAGTCAACAGAAGCTGGACCCAGCCAGCCAAAATGCAGGTCCCTAGCTGATTATGCCATGAAGGGTATTCCTATAGTGGTCTCTTCACAGCCAATTTCAGCACAACCAATTTCTATTGCCCAACCCAAAAGATGGGCAGACATCGCTAAAGAATCTTCTTCGGAAGATGACAATATTCAATTTGCACAACAGCCATCTTCCACACGGACAACAGCATATTTTAAGAGATAGTCAGAACTTATGGGTTTTACTTTAACAAAACCCATGATCCATCCAGAACAAGGAGAAATGGCAAGAAACATGGCACAATTCCTAGAAACAATCCGCAAACAAGCCCTGACTCTTCAAACTCGGCATCAACTTTAGCTGTGGCTGCCAAAAGCACCGCAACCAACCCAGTGGTCGCAAAAGGCCCCACTAAAAAGTAAGTGGCAACCAAAAGTCCCATTACAAGAGATATTAACACAGTGGTGGCGAAAAATCCCACTACACAATGCACGGTGCCTTCTACACCCAAACAGGCACTTTCTTCATTCGTGTCTCAATTAATTTCTTCAGCAGGTCCTTATTCTGAGGAACCTCAATATATCAAGAATGAGATGACTTATTCACTCGTTCAAACCGAGCCATGTCTTTGGATTTCCAACCCTACAGAAGTAGCAAAGAAAATGTTCGACCCCACTGCCAATTTTCTTCAGAAAACTCCTGCCCATACTCAGAAGTTTTATGAATTTATCTTAGCAGACACTCAATCATGTCTGTTCAAACCCTTTTTGGAAAAAAATCCAAAAATATGTTACGCATACCACGGTATGGATCAACAAAATAATTTCTCCAAAGGGATGGGGGGATCACCCAATGAAAGTCAGATAACTTTCCCAACCTTTTCACCCACAATTATATATATATATATATATATATATATATATATATATATATATATATATATATATATATATATATATATACACACACACACACACACACACACATAATTAATTAGTATTTATACCAAACTAATAAATATATCACGTAGAGTTTTTCTTTTCTCTTTTTCTCTCCTTTTGTCTTTTTACCAAATTAGAGTTCTAATTGATTCTTCTAGCTACTTGCCTAATATGGTTTTCTTGTATAACTTGTTCATTTGACTAAGTGATTTTGAAGTATGTAATCTAAGCTTTCATAATATTATTGACTAGTTGATATCATTCCTTTTCTAGAGACAAAAAATAATCATTAACATGTCATGTAATTGAAATAAAAAATTTCGAATCAACATTTTCATTAAAGTTCTTTCTTATAAACTCATCAAACAGAAAATGTTAGTTGAAAAGAAATATTATCTTAATATTATCAATTGCTTGAGATTAATCGATCGCTTGAACAATCTCAATCTTATTTGATGATAGCTTTTGTTGGAACTGGAATATATTGCTACATAAGAATCTGAAAAATTACTTTCTACATTTTTTTCCTATACTATAACTAAATTTTCTGAAATGATGCAACTTATGAAAAACTACCATAAAATGTGTCATAATTAGTATCCTTCATTGTCAAGACATTTAAAATCAAAGACATGAGCCACATGGTCAAATGTTATATGTGGTCAGATCAAACTAGATATTCAAGTAGTCTCTATCTATATTAACATGGATCGATATAATTATTGGTCCCAGCTAGATTATTGGCCTAATGACAAACTCAATGATAGTCCAATTCTAGTCAAACAGGTAGAAGGAAAAGTTCCATCATTTTTTATGGAATAAATTACACTGGACCTACTAAGTTTTTGAATTTAGAAATAAATACCCTTTTAACCTTTGAATGAGACAATGACTCCCCTGACCTAAAGTTAAGATCCAAAATGAGCGACTCACTGCAAAGATATTTATAAGGTAAAAGATGATCGTCAATTTATGGATTATAACATTCTACAACAACAATAACATATTCAGTATAATTTCACAAGTGGAATCTGGAGAGGGTAGTGTGAACGAAACCTTATACCTATTTGGAGAGAGAGAGAGACTATTCCCGATAGACCCTTTGGCTCAAGATAAGGTAGAAAAGAAGAAAAGGAAAAAAGAAGCAGAAGAAAGAGGGGGAGAAAGAAAGACGACAGAGATAAAATACAATAAGGAAAAAGAGGAGAAAAAGTAGCATCAGATAGTAACAATCAAGGAGTAACATGGATTATAACATTCTAAAAGAATAAAATTACCGAATAGTATTATCTTTTGGGTAAGAAAACAATACCCTTATATCTTTTAGATAAACAAAAGAACCTCTTATCACGTGTAACGACCCGACCGATCGTTTTGAGCTCTAGCACGTCGTTTGACGGTTTGAGGCCTTGAGTAGCTTCACTTTATGTATTGTGACTTGCACACACGGTTGGTTTTGATTTTCGGGAAGTTCGAAGCTGATTTTGAAGAATAATTCTCAATTCGAAAGCTTTAAGTTGAAATAGTTGATCAAGGTTTGACTTTTGAGTAAACGACCTCGGAATCGGGATTTGAAGATTGCAATATGTTTGTATAATGATCTTGGACTTGTGCGTATATTCGGGTTGAGTATCGGAAGGTCCAGGAGCGTTTCAGTGCTTACTGTTCAAAAGTTGGCATTTTAAAGGTTTTAGAATTTTCTAAGTTTGATTTGACTTGGACTTTGATGTTATTGATGTCCGTTTGGAACTCCGGACCTTGGAATAGGTTTGTATTGTGATCTGTGACTTGTACGTAAAATTTAGCGTCATTCTGAAATGTTTAAGTATGATTCGGACATATCCGGCGAAGTTTGAGCATTTGAAAGTTAAAAGAAGGATTTTGAACGTTGATTCGTTGTTTTAATGATGTTCGTGGCGTTTCGAACCTTTGGATAAGTTGGGATAAGGTATTGGGACTTGTTAGTGTGATTGGACGTGGTCCCGGGACCTCGGGTATATTTTGGGATAGTTTTGGACTATTTTCCTTTGTTTGGTGATTGCTGGTTTCAGGTGTCAGGTGTGTGCTTCGTGATCGCGAAGAAGCCATCGCGACCGCGAAGAGTATTTTGGGCTGGCGAAGATTTTATTCTTCGCGATCACTGAAGAGGGTCGCGATTGCGGAATGTGGTTAGGTTCTTTTACGCATTCGCATGGGTGGTGTCGCGAACGCGATGTGGAATTGGGGCTGGCCTGTTGATGGAGTTGTGCTACGCGACCGTGCATGTAACTTCGCGATTGCATAAGAGTAAGTTGCTCGTGCTGGTAGTTTTGCCTTCGTGTTCGCGTAGGCTTGGGGGTCTATATATCGCGTTTGCGAAGTCGATCCCATGTTAGCGAAGAGGTAATTCTGGGCAAGCTGGTTTGACCTATGCGATCGCGAAGAAGGTCGTCTGGGCAGATTGCATTTTTATTTCGGGACTTTGCTCATTTCTCTTACATTTTCACTTGGTTGGGTGATTTTTGAAGCTCTTGAAAGGGAGATTTCATCATCTATCATGTGGTAAGTGATTCCTACCAATTGTGAGTTAAATACATGAATTATATGTAGATTTTAACATGAAAATTTGTAGAAATTATGGGATTTTGGAAGAAAACCTAGAAATGGTAAATTTGGATTTTAACCAAGAAATTGGACATGGAATTAGGAATAAATTATATAATTGAGTTCGTGGTGTTATGGGTAATGTTTATCTTCAAATATTTTTGAAATTCGGGCATGTGGGCCCGGGGGTTGACCGTGTTGACTTTTCAAGCGCAGTTGGGAATATTCATAAAATGTTAAATTACGAGTATTGGAGTATATTTTAATTGGTTTGCACATTGTTTGATTAGGTTTGGATTGTTCGGCATTAGTTTGAGGAGTTAGAGAGGCGTTGGAGCCGGTTATCGGATCTTAGAGCGAGGTAAGTCTCCCGTATAACCTTGTGAGGGAGAATTTACCCTGTATGTGTTACATTTGTTATGTGCTATATGTTGTGGGAGCTACGTGCATATGAGGTGACGAGTGTCCGTGCGTACGCTAGAATTCTTTATTGGTCCAGGTAGACTTAGACTCCCGCCATGATTTAATTGCAATTATTGAGTTATCCTTACATGTTTAATTACTTTAGTTTACATTTAACCAGAGACTAAACTTGCGTAGAGTATCAGACTTGCTATTTTAGATACTTGACGAGATATTGATTAGCCGTGGAAAATTGTAAATTCTCCTACGGACTCCTCTCGCGTTGTGCGTATTCATCAGAAAGTTTCCTTAAATTTCATGACTCAAATGTATATTCGTGAGTGGGGTCAAGGGCCCGTTAAAGTTTCTTATTCTAGTGGGATTGGGCTGAACGCCTCAGTAGTACCATTATGGAATCGGGCCGTTTGCCTTAGCATAGTACCACACTCTTATGGGATCGGGCCGTTTGCCTCGATAGGATTATTGTAATACACTTTTATAGGATCCGGTTGTTCGTCTTGGCAGGATTTTGTAATACATTCTTATGGGATCGGGCCGTTCACCTCGGCAGTTCAATGAAACACTCTTGTGGGATCAGGCAGCTAGCATCGACAGAATCGTGTGTGATATTTGATAAGAAGTTAGTGTATCCGTGAGTTTTCCTGACTTGAGATGTGATGCTTTACCTGATGTCAACCATTGTGTATTCCATTCGAGGTAGTATTCGATATTTGAGGACTTTGTATTTACTGTTTAGTTGATGATCGTATTATGCGCTTATATTTGTTTTCACCGTTCTTACTTGTCATGTTTTGTACCTGTCTACTTCTATTATTATACTTGATTTATTGGACCACTAGTACGTGTCGATGCCGACCCCTTGTCACTACTTCTCTGGGGTTATGCGAGATACTTACTGGGGACGCTTGATTACGTACTCATGCTACACATCTGCACTAATTGTGGAGGTTCTGACAGGTTCATTTAGTGGTCACTTGGCGCATAGGTGCAGCTGCTGAGAGGACTTTATAGTGAGCTATATTCCATGCTACGATCCACAGCACAAAGAGTCTCCATTGTATTTATATACTTTATCCCTTTTATCTTATATTCTAGAAAGATGTTGTATTATTATTGTACTCCCTGGTAGATGCTCATGTACTTGTGACACAAGGTTGTGGGAATATCTAGTAGATGTTTATGATTTTGCTGATATTTGTCACCTTTTATTTTATAATTATATATCCATGACATTCTAATGCGTTAATTTTCTTATTTAATAACAATCATGATTTTAAAGGTAGTAAAATGAATAATTAAATAGATGGTTCATTGCTGTATTGCCTAACGGAGATGTTGGGCGCTATCACGGCCTATAGTGGGAATTGGGTCGTGACAGCTTGGTACTAGAGCATTAGGTTCACTTGGGTCTCATGAGTCATGAGCAAGTCTAGTAGAGTCTTGTGGATCGGTACAGAGACGTCTGTACTAATCTTCGAGAGGCTAAAGGGCTGTTAGGATAGCTTCCCTTTTTGGATTCCTTGTCGTTCGACTTGCTTTTGGCTGAAGCTTATGTATTCATTTCCTTATTACTCATTCTTATGCAATGTCAAGCATTCGGAATCAGTTGGGAGCCGACGAGTTGTGGAGATGCTACAGATATGGTGCAGGATGTTTTTGCCTATGTTTACGGGTGGACTATTGTTGTCACCTTATGGAGGGGTGTTCTATCGTTTCAGTCCAATGTTGGTGTTGCCTATGGTTTTGAGGATATGCATAGTGTATTGTGATGATCATGTGTTGTTATCGCGTAAAGCCGGTATGAATTGTAGGGTGCTTACTTATGTGCCGCGGCGATGAATGATTCAAGAGGAGGATTAATTGGTTCATGATTGGGAGATTTTAATTCCAGTAGAGGAGAGGCAATCTGACTATGGATGTTCGGTATTGGTTAATGGGGTCACGAGATTGGATATCTCTAAACTTGGTGGAAATCTTGTTTTTGTTGTGGTGTCACCGTCCTTGATTGAACGTATTAAGGCTTATCAATATGCTGGTCTTCATTTGTTTGCTTCTAGGCACGGTGTTGTGAAATGGTGCCTAAGAAGAAGTTATCGGAGATGACTGTGTGTTGTGACTTCATAATCGAATCGGAGATCCAATGTTGATGGTACGAGGGAGATGATCTCTGAGGTGGATTTTGTGCTTAGAGAGTATGAATGTGGCAAGAAGGGGCTTGGTTGGAATGTAGGAAATGTTAATATTTGATTATTGTTTTGGGATGCAATGTGGCTCCGAGTTTTAAACATATTGTTGGACCTTCGGGTTTTGTTAATGAATTAAGGGATTCTTACGGCTGGCGGATGAGTGTGGACCCAGGGAGAGTAATTGATTTCATGACGGATGTAACTATGGCAATGACATTGGAGGAGGTCGGCATGAGGTTACACAGGTGGGCTATCACCTGTGAGAAGGTTAGGGATTGCATGATTTCGGATAAAGTTCCTATGAAGAGCTCTACTTTCTATCCAACATGAGGCATGTACGGCAATGTAGGTTTGGGTCGCCTAAAAAAGATGGCGCGACTGTTATGAAGTTGAGTGTGCATTTTGGATTGATAATTCAGGATGTGTTATGATAAGTACAAGAAGGGCTTGTGAGAAATTTTAGCTAAATAGCAGTGTGAGATCATGGTAGCTAGAAGGGGAATTCATTTTGGGTCCTTGATTTATGTGATTGTAGCTTAAAACTAAGTGGGGGAGCCTACCGTCTATGATTGGGTCACGTGGTTATGCGCCTTCGCAGTTTCTGTTTATCAGTACATTGTTGGGTTAGTTATGACTATGAGAAGAAAACATCCGGGGTAATTCGAGCAAGGAATTTGATGGGTGTGTGCTATATTTCACCTTGTTGATGTGTGGAGGTTGCGGAATAACTCCTATTGGGTATTTCTTTATGAACATGATGTGCAAGGGAAGGGATTCATTCGGTTGCTTCTTCTAGAGTATTCGTGTGCTAATGGAGCACTGATTGTTGGCTATATATTCGGAACCAGGTCAGAGTGGGCAACTCTCAAGGATGGTTCTAGTGGATTCAAAAATTAAAGTATGGTACCTAAGAATTTTCAGGTTCGTCATATGGCTAAGGAATTAGTTTTGCAGTAGAGTGTGAAAGTGACTTGGAGTATTTCTATAAATGTTATCGAGTTTGCGATGCGGTGTTAGAGAGACGGAAGAAATAGCTTCGGAACTCCATATTGAAGAAGACATCTCGGTGCTCTCTGAATTCGAACGGAAGGACACTTCCGGATATGACCGACGACTAGGAGGGACTCACAGACAAGATGAACTTAGGCATTGGGAATCACGAATACGACATGAGTCGTACCCTAGGCCCATGTAGTGTGAGATTGATCAGAGACCAAGACATATCCGTGATGACAGGAATTCCAGTCGAAGAGATGAGCCACACATGCCCTGAGCTGGTAAAGAACTAGAGATATCCAAAATCAGTGGTTACAACTCCATACCAAAGCACGCCGATTATGACTTGGGTGTGAACATGATAGAGTTAGTGGCAGAACTCAAAGACATAAAAGATAAAGTAATATGGCTGAAAGAGATGAGTCTTAATATAAGAAAGCAAAGTCAGGAATTCTGGTACGAGTTCCATAATGATCACGGCCGCAAAACTTAATATTGCAGGCTCCTCTGAGGTGAAATCAATCGTTTACTAAAGGAAGGATATTTGATGAACTTTTTAGTGAAAAGGCAGAGTTGTCATACATGAAAAATAGGAATAAAGAAGAACACTGAAGGTTCCAACTCCTAATCGAATAATCAATGTTATCTTTAGGGGAGAAGAAGTAAATGGACTGACCTTCATGACAGCAAAGATATTCACAAAAAAGTGTATTTCCCATGAGAAGCGCATTCGGTAGATGCTAATAGGAGAAAGCATAACCTTTAATGACGAGGATGCGGATGGATTGGTGATGCCACACAATGATTCCCTGGTAATTACTTTATGAATTTTTGACACTAACGTAAGAAGACTTTTGATTTACCCAAGAAGTTCAGCCAACATCATCCAATCACGAGTGGTCAAAGAAATAAAGCTCACAAGTTAAATCATTTCGAAGGTGCGACTGCTCTCAGGGTTCAACAACTACAGTGAGATGACATATGGGCAAGTGACGCTGGTGACCAACGCTAAAGGAGTAACTAAGAACACCCCATTCCAGGTAGTGGCAGGAGACACGACATACAATGCCATCTTGGGGAGGTTGTGGATTCACGAGATGGATGCAGTCCCTTCAACTTGATACCAAGTGATAAAGTACCCGTCTGAATGAGGAATATGGCAAATCTGAGGAGAACAAAGAGCATCCCCGGAAGTCAACTAAATTGTTGCCGCAAACAATATCTCCAAAGAAGAGACTGTCAAATAGCAACCATAGCAACCGGGGGGCGAGGATGTAACTATCATAGCTAGAACAGGCCCCCGTCCAAATAAAATCATCAAACCTGAGGAAGGTGACGTTTCCACGCTAATGGAGGAGGAACTGGAAGAAGTGATTCTCTTTGTCATTAGCTGGAAAGGAAAGTCATCGGCTCAGGACTGACTCCCAAGCAAAATCGTAATTGATTAAATTTTTCCAAGATAATTCGGATTGTTTTACTTGGTTTCATATAGATATGAAAGGCATCCTTGTGGATGTCATGGTGCACAAACTAAACGTGGATCCAAACCACCGCCCTGTGAAACGAAAAAGAAGGAATATTGGGCCCAAACGAGCCCAAGTAGAGGAGGAAGAAGTCACCAAAGTGCTTAACAACGGCTTCATCTGCGGGGTGAAATACCTGAAATGGCTAGTGTCATGCTCCGACCTTGAGGAGTGGGACAGACGCTCGACTGAGTTACCCTAGTCCAGCAAGCCTACTTAGTGCCTACCACCCAACCTTTCCGACAAACAATTCAAGAGTAGATATCAAGAGATAGACAACGAAAGGATAAGGTCTATAACCCCAATTTACATTACTTTTAGGAACTTCATTTGCAATTACCAAAACATTACAAGTTCATAGTTTAAAAGTGGAAATACGTCCACCAACTACAACATTTTTAGTTTGTTTTCCCAAATCTAAACATAACCCACAACATGATTCCGGAGCATCTAAGTGAACATGAGTGCAATATGGAAGTGCCGGTGATAAGGCCCCGGCTATACCTCAAAATACAAGGTACAAGAATCAAAATGAAACAAGGCCCAGATATGGAATAAGACTCACCAAATCAGCTGAGAAGAGGGTATGCTGCTATCAATGATTAGTGCCGCCTGTTGAGGAACCACCTGTATTCATTAAAGATGCAGCGCCCCGGCAAAAGGGATGTTAGTACATATGGAATAGTACTAGTATATAAAGCTAAATACCCTCTCATGAAATGGAATGCCTACATAAAAGGAGAAGAACATGGAAGCAGTAAGAAAATCAATAATATTTAAATACCAAGTTAAAACAAAGTAAACCTTCAAGTAAGCATTAATATTTTAAAGTTGGGAGATCCTTAGTACCGACACACCACCATGCATATGGCATGGAGTCCGATCTTTGCCCGATTGGCTGAGTCGTCTCACTAAAATATATTAGGGTTGACATAGAAACACAATACCACCATGTGCGCGGCATGGTGTTCAATCTCCACCTGATTGGCTAGGCCGTCTCACCATAATGTCGTGTGGTTCAACATGGTCTTCTAGCTATCCATTCATCCCAATCAAGGGGAATAATCTCAATATATCATAATGGGAACCTATCCCTCATTCAGCTCCTACACCGGCACGTGTAGTTTCAGGCTTAGGACCTTAGGACCACCCTTCTTTGGTGACCTAATGATACTTCCAAAAATATTTTTATATAAAAGAAATATATATATCATAGCCTCTCATAAAATCTTTCATTTCATTGGCACGCTTGGCCATACATGATAATCTTTATTCTTGGCACGATGGTAGCGTTTCATATTTCATATTTTCATTTTTTTTCCTTTCAAGGATCATCATAGAACATCAATATGTAGAACATTTTGGAAATCATGGCTTTAAATACATGAGTAAGAAGAGCCTTAGACACTCTTCCAAAAGGAGAGCATAGTGAATTGCAATCAAAACATGAGTTAAGATCATAAGCATTTGATGCATCAATCATCTTTGAAATATTTTTCCTAAGGGAGAGTATGATGTAAAGGCTATTGAGACATTACCTGAGTGCATAAACATTTGGATGAATCAATCATTAGAGGCAATTGGGAACAATAGGAATAGCACTTGGACAAACGATATTTGGAGTTCGCAAGGAATTCATGGAATCCGATTTTATAGAAGGAGTTTAGCCAACATACCTTGATTAAGCTTTCCTTAGGGTTACTACAACGTTCTACTACTCTTAACAACTTCAATCTATAGAAACATAGTCAAATTGAATCATAATTAGGAAGGTGCTCATACATTTAGCCCTTTAGGCATTTCATCAAACATCAAATATGGTAATTGACTATAAAGTCCTATGATGGAAATCCTTCACCCCACAACCAATTTCAAATAACAACTTACCCGCAATAGTTCAACAACCTCCATACCACCTTCATTGGCACATGCATGCCTAACAATTCACCCCCAACTCAAGAACCACATCCCACATTCTTCTCATACACCATAAATTTGAAATGTAAGGCTGTATGGCTTCCATTATCCATCCCATAAGCCCCATCATAAAAATCATACTCATAAATTCATTATAGAACATTGCATGTGAGCTAGGGATAAAGCCTTACATCTTTGGTGGAAAACCTTGTGAGTGGCCTCCTTGAATCTTCAAGAGATGAGCATGAATTGAAGAGTAAGAGTGTTACTATTCTCCTCCCCTCTCTCAAGAGTGTCCCCCCTCTCTAAAATAAACTGATTCTCCCACAAAAATGATCCCCTTAAGTCTTATATCAAAATAGAGTCGGGTTAGGAAAATTCTCAAAAATGACCCTCCGGATCAAATCTGTAATTGCAGAATGCATCGTAGAAAGGTTGTGCGGTTCGCGAACTAGACTGTAAAATGGTCTCCAAAATATGGGTAGGGTTTGGTAAGGTCCGCAATGGATCCGCTGTTCGCTGCACGATTCTGCGGCCGCACATCGAGCCGCAAAATCTCCCCTTCAAAAATTCTTATGTTGATTATGCAACAGATATGCGGTCCGCGGAACCATTCTGTGATCGCACATTAGACCGCGAAATGACCCTCAAAATTGAGCTGCTTTTGACTTGTTCTACAATAATTTCGCAGTCAGCGGAATAGATCTGTTGTCGCATAATAGGCCGCAGAATCACCACTTTTTGAAAATATTTCTACCAAATCCACGATGTATTGCAAGTACCAAAATTGGACTATGGCGTACAACCCTCTGAGCACATTAGCCTACCTTGGCACCATTAAAACTTAAATCCTTGGTGAACTTTTACTGGGCCTTACATCCTCCCTCTTAGGATCATTGATCCTCGAATAAGGGTTAGAGTCCGCTATAGACACCTATTATGACTCGACCGTTTATTCACATACCAAGAGTTCCAAATTCTGGCTAACTCCCCAGATTCCCAAAAATGTCTGCAGAGTTTCTTCTGTTTTTGGGCTTATCCACCTGTCAGAGAGCCACATAAACCAATCCTAACAACATATTCATAACACAAAAACAAACCATAGCATGTAAACAACAGCAACTATAATATTATAAGCATCGCATTGCCAAAAAGGGGCATCCGGGCATAAACTTACAAGTTGAACATAACTCATAGAAAGTGAACTTCTAACATTCTTTGAAACACAACCATTTTTCTACACAAACAAGTGATGGTATTTCCTCTTCATTTCTTCCTCGGCCTCCTAGGTGGCCTCTTCAACTTGTTGGTTTCGCCGTAGCACTTTGACAAAGGCAATCTCTTTATTCCTTAACTTTTGAACTTGTCTATCAAGGATGGAAATCGAAATCTCCTCATAAGTCAATTCTTCATTAACTTCAATACCCTCAACCGGGACAATGAGTGACGGATCTCCAACCACCTTCTTCAACAGACGCATAAAATACCGGGTGCACTAAGGATATCTCTGGACGTAATTCGTGCCTATAAGCCACTTGACCAACTTTTTGCAAGATTCTATATGGTCTAATATATCTTGGACTCAATTTCCCTTTCTTCCCAAATTGCATTATGCCCATGGGGAAACTTTAAAGAATACCCTGTCATCGTCTTCTAATTCCAAATATCTATGACGCACATTCGAATAGGACTTCTAGCGACTTTGAGCGGTTTTGAACCGCTCCTTAATGATCTTGACCTTATCCATTGTCTAATGCACGAGGTTTGGCCCTATTAATTTTGCTTCTCCGACTTCAAACCAACCAATAGGAGATCTACATCTCCGACCATATAGAGCTTCGAACGGTGCCATCTGAATGCTGGCATGATAACAGTTGTTGTAGGCAAATTCTATGAGTGAAAAATGATAATCCTAACTACACTTGGAGTCAAGAACACAAGCACGCAACATATCTTCAAGTGTCTGTATAGTCCGCTCTGCTTTCCCGTTGGTCTATGGATGGAAAGTGGTACTAAGATTCACCTGAGTCCCCATATCTTGCTGAAATTTTTTCCAAAAGTTAGCGGTGAACTGCTCCCCTCGATCTGAGATAGTGGAAACCGGAGTGCCATGCAATCTGATTATTTCCCTGATATACAACTGATCATAATGTTCTGATGTGTCGGTGGCCTTAACAGGCAAGAAGTGTGCTGCTTTAGTGAGTTGACCCACAATCACCCAAATCGAGTCAAACCTGCAAGGCGTGCAAGGTAGACCTACTATAAAGTCTACGTTGATCATCTCCCACTTCCACATTGGAATTTCTATATTTTGTGCCAAACCACCAGGCTTCTAGTGTTCGGTCTTCACTGATAGTTTGGGCATCTAGCCGCGAAGTCCGCTACGTCCCTATTCATATCATTCCAAAGTAGACTTTCTTGAGATCATGGTACATCTTCATAGAGCCTGGTTGTATGGAATACTTGGAACTATGAGCCTCAATCATGATTCTTTCCAGGAGAGGATCTACAAGCACAAAATCGCCCTTGGTACCTTACCGCACCATCATTCATGCCAAGAGAAAAATCCATGGTCTTGTGTTTATGAATTCCCTCCTTTAATTGCACTAGAAACAGAACATCATATTGCTTCTCCTTGACTACCACCACGAGTTATGACTCAGCCCTATTTTGCACAATCACCCCACCTTCGCTAGAGTCCACAAGACGAACTCCCAAGCTAGCCAAGGTGAACTTCCTTGGTTAACGGCCTTTGACAGGCCTCCAAGTGAGCCAAACTGCCCATGGAGCATTATCTTTCCTCGAATGATAGAGAATGTCGATGTCGTAGTCTTTAAGTAACTCGAGCCACCTCATTTTCCTTAGATTCAACTCTTTCTACTTGAAGATGTATTGAAGACTCTTATGGTCCGTGGATATATCCACATGGATCCCACACAAATAATAACGCCAAATCTTCAATGCAAACACTACCGCCGCAAGATCTAAGTCATGTGTTTGATAATTCTTCTCATGGTTCATGAGTTGACTAGAAGCATAAGCGATCACCTTTCCATGTTGCATTAATACGCACCCAAGTCCAACCCTTGAAGCATCACAATACACAACAACCCCATCTGTACCCTCCGGTAAGGTCAACACTGGTGTCATGATCAACCTTGACTTCAACTCTTAAAAGCTCTTTTCACAGGCATCTGACCACTATAATTTAGCTGCCTTCTATGTCAATTTAGTTAATGGAGAGGCAATAGAAGAGAATCCCTCCACAAACTTCTTGTAATACCCAGCTAAGCCCGAGAAACTGTGAATATCTATCGGAGTTGTAGGACTAGGCCAATTCTTCGCAGCCGCAATATTATGAGGATCAAACTTGATTCCCTTACTAGACACAACATGACTCAAGAAAGTGAAGGACTCGAGCCAAAACTCACATTTCAAAAACATTGTATACAACTTGTGTTGATATAAAGTATGCAAATTGCCCCGAAATGATCAGCGTGGTCCTCATAGCTTTGTGAATATACCAGGATGTCATCAATGAATATTATCATGAAAGACTTGATTCATAAGATCCATGAAAGCTGCAGGAGCATTCATTTTCCCAAAAGATCACCAAAAACACAAAGTACCCATACCGGGTCCTGAAAGCTATTTTCGGAATATCCTGCTCCCTGATCTTCAATTGGTGATACCTTGATCTTAAATCAACCTTGGAGAAGTGCTTACTACATTGTAACTGATCGAACAAGTCATCTATCCTTGGCAGTGGGTACTTATTCTTGAGTGTGACCTTGTTGAGCTGCTGATAGTCGATGCATATCCTCAATGACCTATCCTTCTTCTTTATGAAGAGAACCGGTATGCCTCAAAGCGACACACTTGGTCGGATGAAACCCTTCTCTGGCAAGTCTTTTAACTGCTCTTTAAGCTCCTTCAATTTGTCGAAGACATTCTATAGGGTGGAATTGATATAGGTTGCGTGCCCGGCAATACATTGATCCCAAAGTCAATCTCCCTGTTTGGTCGGATTCCAGGATGCTCATCAGAAAAAACCTTAGAAATTAGATTGCAACCGGACCTCAGCATCAATGTCCGTGACTCAGACCAAATCATAGATTCATCCCTTGCTGATCATCTCTGCGGCCTTAAGGTAAGAAATAAACATGCCCTTTCGAACAACATCATCCCCCTTTCACTCAATGACTAGCTCATCTGGGAACTCAAACCTAACGGTCATGGTTCGGAAATCAAGCTTGGAAAACCATGAGTAAAGCTAGTCCATCCCCATTATCACATCAAAATTCACCATTACCAATTCAATAAGATCGGTTATGGTGTCTCGACCATGCATAGTGACAATATAATCCCTATAAACCAACGTGGCCTCAATAGACTCACCAACTGGAGTAGATACGAAGAACGGCTCACGAAGCTGTTCCGGTTCTGTCCCAAATTCCATAGCACATAAGGAGTGACATATGACAAGGTGGAACTAGGATCTATAAGAGCATATACATTATGAGATTGGACAGTCAGTATACATGTGATGACATTTGGAGAAGCCGCTGAACTCTAGCGGCCTCTCATAACATAAAACCTACTGTCATCCCGAACCCTGTGCACCACCCCTAGTTGCACCACGCCCTGCAGGTGCCAGAGTACCCCGAGCTAGAAGAGGTGCTGCAGAAGTAATAGCGACTGAACTGATTGGCTGCACCATACCCCTACTAATATTCTGATGGGCTGAAGGGCAGTCTCTATGAATATGGCCTATAAGACCACACTCATAGCATATGGGAAGATTCATGCGGCAATCCCCCAAGTGCATCTTTCTATACCTAGGGCATGAGGGCCTTTGTTGCGGCTGGAACCTCCTGCTGACTGACCTTGCTGATAAGATCCCCTGTTGCACTGGCTAGGCCTGAAATGACTCCACTACTGCTGACCAGGCCCTGATGGCGGTGCACTGGATAAAGACTAAGCAAAAGACTGTGATGGCCCAGATAAACCTCCCTTGAACATTTCCTTTCCACCACTACCACCACTGAAAGAACCACCCAAGCTGCCCGCGGACCGGGCCTTCTGGTTACCATCTCTCTCCATTTTGTTCTTTATCTTCCAGTTCTCTATGGCCTTGAGAAAATGCCACCACCTTCCCATTGTTCATATCAGAATATAAGGCGGTTGTAGCGGCGTTGTTGATAACCAAAGGGCTAAGGCCTTAAACAAACCGGCGCACCCTAGACTCCATATTGGGCAACATATATACAACGTACTTGGAAAGATTCACAAATTTCAAATGGTAGTCCTACACACTCATACTACCTTGCTTCAAGTTCTCAAACTTGGCGATACGGGCTGCCTTAGTCTCGGCAAGCAAGAAATGATCCATGAGAGCATCCGCAAACTCATTCCACTTTGCCGGACGGCTACCCTCCTCACGAGACTCCTCCCACAACTCAAACCATGAATACGTTACTTCTTTCAAGAGATAGGAGGTGACGAGCGCAAAACACACACTTGAATTCCACTCGCTAATCAAATATAGTGTAGTATAATATCGTATCCACAGGGATTGGATTTAAACAGTATTCTCGTAGTTTCTAGCTTCGTTGCTATCTAAGATGATCAAAAATTGAGATTTATAAGATATATAACTAAAATAAACTAAGAATCTAAAGATATTAACAAATGACAATCGAAACAAGGAATAAGAAAAGAAGGTTATCAATGCGAGAAGATATGGTTTTGATAGGATAGGTGCAAGATAATTGTTCGGGATCTAACTCTAGATAATTTACTTCTAATGTTCAACTGATTCTCTCGAATTCACTCAATTATAAGTTCAAACATTCAACAAAAACTCCTCTCTCGATTAAGTCTTAACCTCACAAGATAAACCAATTTAAGCACGTGCAGATATGACAGAATGCGTAACGAATTGGTCTTTAGGAAAACCTCTTTCGATTAATCTCCTAACTAGGTTTAATCAATAACTCAACTAGCCTCTTTCGATTACTTAGAAGAATTAATGAACTCAACCAACAATATAATGCAAAGATATCACAAGTTATGCCTCTCTCGATTACATGAATTAGTAAATATAGATGCAACAATTAAATCATGCAAAATACTTCAATACATAAAACTAGAGTTATAATCCACAGACAATCATCAATACACCAAATCCGTCAAAACCTAAAGAGAACTACTCCATAGATATGGAGCAATTCATCACAAATAAAATTAAAGTATAGGAAAACATAAATTCAATCCAAACTCGGGCCTTGAGTGAGGAAGGAATGATGAAATCCTTGTGCTTTTGCTCCTATAACTCCTCCTTAGCTTCCTTAGGTCCAAAGTATGTCAAAAGTTCAGAAAATAACGTGTTTCCATGTATTTAAACCAAGTACGGTCGGGCCCAAACGAAATAACCTTTTCCTAGTCGAAATAGGAAAATAACTCTGTAAAAATTGCACTGGCACGCCGCATGGGGTGACGCGCATGCGGGGCATTAGTGGGGAAATCCAGAGAGTCAAAATATGTCAAACAACAGAAAATAGGCAGCCACGGTGTGCACGCGCCGCGGCAGTGGGGTTGTCTCAGAGGTCGACTTCTTGCTTGATTTTTGACGTCCAGACTTCGCCCTCGACCCCCGAACATGATCCCAGCTTGAACCTTTGGGATTTTACTCAGACTTCAAAGCTCAAAATATCTGGGATTAGCTCCCAACATCTACATAGCTCGAAATCATTCCCACAAGGCATAAAACACACAATAAGTGCAAAACACTACCAATTAAAGCTTAAACACAAATAAAGTGCAGTGAATTAGAGTGTAATAAGTGACTAAAACACGAGATTATAAACTGCCATCAACACCCCATACTTAAACCTTTGCTTGTACTCGAGCAATCAAACTACACTTCATATAGACACCACTTTTTTCAACAATCCTATTAACTGATCACATCAAGAACATTTAAAACAGATTAAGTACAATACCGTAACATCCTTGCCTCAAGATTTGACTCAAAGTCACCACGCAGTTTTTCACAACCCGCTCACTTACTCTAACACAGAGGTCAACGACATTACCTTTCCTTCATCAATCAAGTGCCCTCACACAACAATAGAGAGTAGTTTCACACACAATAAAATATAAGAACAATTAAGAACTCAAGATAGAAAGAATTACTCACTCTCAGAAATAAACATTCATAGGCCATAAAAGACGTACCATAGGCTTGCCCGTAGTGTACTACCCTACTAATTGAGCTCATTCAGTCAAGGATCAACTAGGACTTTAATCGGTTGTAATGTAGGCTGCAGGATGGGTAGGATACATTTGGATATAAGAGTGACTACACCTCTCTAAGCACTTTAATACATACAATTAACCATTCAAAACCCCACACTTATGTCCAGCCATAACTCAACCTTCACATCAGTGTACATTAACTCCCTACTTTTTTAAGCACAATTACATCAAGAGTCACCACTATCAAGGAATATTTTTCACAATCATACACTTTTTTTTCTTTTTTCAATTCAAGTGGCTTTTACTTTTTCAAAACAGTGCACCGTTCTCCTTATTCAATGTTCCACTCAAAATCCAAACCAACCACCCCACACTTCAACTTTTACAAAGTTCATAACAAATTCAAGTGCTCACGAGAGGTAAAAGGTCTAAATAGATGTTCAATTCAAACAAATGGGTAGGGCTAGTAATGTGGTTGCCAAAGAAATAAGATTACAGGCTCAAAGGGGTTAACTAAGATATATAACAATTAGATGGGTAAAAGCACATATCTGGCTCAACAAAAAAATGCCTATATCACTTCCAAGACTGAATAAAACTACTATTTCGCTTTGCAAACACACGGGGCAAGTTCTAGATCAAATGAAATGCATAGAATAACACAAAACCTCACACACACATGGCACATAACTCACTCAGGATCAGACTATCAAGACAGTCTAGTCAAAATAGTTAAGCAAAGTTAAGATCATACAATTTAAGGTACTTATACAAGAGTCAAAAACTGAGCCTATGAATCACAACTAAATCACTCACTATCTCAAAGTATAATAAAGTTAAGAGATATTGCCTTCAATTCAAATCATAGCACAAGGTTTCCTACTCCTAAAAAAAAACAAAAACAAACTACACCCGATTCAAACAAAACCCTTGGAAAAGAACAGTGGCACACAAAAAAAACCAAAGGGGAATTATTGCACTACCTACAAACGAAAATCTTTTTGTCTTTTTCTTTCAACTTTAATCCCTCAAGAAACCTGTCAATGATATCCATCGTCGGGAAAAAGCGAAATTTAAATTTTTATGTTTTTTCTCAATTGTTTTCTATCTCCAACTACTACAACTAACAAAAAGAAAACTAATATACATACATACATACATACAAATTTTTGATAACTCGCACTTCAAGTTGTGGCATGTCCCCATGACACACAATTAAAAAGCATAAGGTAAAGGAAACTTCCTTGAACATTTAGTCAGGGTTTGAGTCGAAGTCGGGCTCCATTCCTCGTGTTCGAACTAATGCACACATCCATGCAGACAACTTCTTCTCAGCCTTTTTGGGTTACGCCCCACACTTATCTTTCTCGCTCACTGTAGCCTTCTCTTTCGACCCCTTCACTTTCCACTCAACACTGGCAACTGATTTTCCTTTTTGCACCCCCTTTTCTCCATCCATCTCAAAAGTCACAGTTTCCTCACCCACTTTGAGCATGTGTTTTCTCTCATGTATATCTAATATAGTTCTTCCCATCGCTAAGAATGATCTTCCTAGGATGAGAGGGACCTTCTTATTTTCCTCCATATTCACCACTATAAAATCCACAAGAAATACGAACTTATCAACCCGAACTAACACATCTTCCACTATACCCTCGGGTATTAAAGTCGTTGTTCTTTCAGCTACAATAATATTGGTGTAGACCTTATCTCTCCAATTTCCTGTAAATAGATAGAGGCATTAAATTAATGAGGCACCAGAATCACATAATGATTTATCAAAATGAATAGTTCCTAAGCAAGGTATAGTAAAACTCCCTGGATCTCCACTCTTTTGTGGGAGTTTGTTTCGCAATATCGCACTACAATACTCTGTGAGCTTGATCACTGAGGTCTCTTTTATCTTCCTCTTCTTTGTCAGGATTTCCTTCAAGAACATGGCATAAGCAGGCATTTGTGAGAGCACTTTTGTGAATGGTAAGTTCACATGAACCTATTTCAGCATATCCATAAATCTCCCAAACTGCTTGTCTAGCTTTTCTCTACTTTGCTTTTGAGGAAAAGGTAGAGCAGGCATATACTTGCTCTCATCAGGTTCCTCCCTTCTTGATTTTTCTTCCTTCTTCTTCTTCTCAGCTTTCATCTAGCCTTTCTTCTTCTTGTCCTCATCACTTTTTAGAAGCTTCTCACTTTCTTTTTCAAGTATCACATCTTTTTGGATTGGAGTGGGGTCTTTCAACACTTGCCCACTTCTTAGAGTTATAACATTCACTGATTTTTTGGGATTTCTCTTAGAAACAGCAGGGAGAGTTCCTAGAATCCTCTCAGACAATAGAGTGGCTAGCTGCCCAACCTGTCTTTCCAGGTTTCGAAAACTAGTGCCCAATTCTTTGATAGCTGCTCCAAGTTCCCATATAGCTGCGCTATGAGTTTCAAGACTCTCATCAGTTTTCTGAATGAAGGCCTTCATGAGATCTTTTATGCTAGAATGAATGGGCTGTTGAAGCTGAAATTGCTGCCTCAGCTGATTTTGGTATGCTAGAGCTCCTTGTCTCAGGGGTCTAGAGTTATTTTGTTGCCATGTATTTACGGTACCCCCAGGTCAACTCCATGAAAAATCGGGGTGCCTTTGACCCATTACATTAAAATTGTAGTTTCCCACAATATTCACTTCCTTAGTTGAGGCTTGACACTCATGAGTAGGTGTCCTCTTCCACATATATCACAAGCTGCGTGAGGCTCATTTTGTATCGAGGCTAAGGTCAGTTTTCGTATTTCCTTAGCCATAGCATCAAGCTATACCTGCACAGATGTAGTAGCATCAACTTGGTGAACACTAATTGATCTTCTTCTTTCAGCACTCTCAGAGGGCCACTGATAGCATCTTCAGATAACTCTAGAATTATAACAATCTCCTCTGGAGTCTTCTTCACCAAGGGGCCTCCAACTGCATTGCTCAATGTTCTACGCGAGGCCGGTGTCAATCCATCCCAAAAGTACAGGGTTGCATCCAGAGTTCAATTCCACTATGTTGACACTTTCTAACAATCTCCTTAAACCTCTCTTTTTGGTAGAAGTTATGGATTTCTCTCCTAAACTTGCCGTCTTAGATGATGAGAAATATTTATCAAGAAATATTCTGGTCATCTCATCCCATGTTCTAATCGATCCTGTGGGTAAACTTTGAAGCCGCTGCTTTGTATCATCTTTGAGTGTGAAGGGAAATTCCCTTAAAAACACTGCATCTTGTGACACCCCATTGTGTTTAAAGGTGTTCACAATCTCCTCGAAGTCCATTAGATGTGTATTTTGATCTTCGTTCATCTTCCTTCTGAAGACACATCATTCTGAAGGGTTTGAAGCAACTCTTGCTTCAATTCGAAATTGTTAGCTGCAATTGGAGGTGATCTAACACTTGATAAGTCTTGATTGTAGACCGGTCTAGCATAATTACCCAATGATCTCCCAGATATGGGAGCTATATTTCCGAACTGATCTGCAGCCAAGGGTTGATTTTGAGCAATTCTTCGACCCTTCTCTTCTTCATAGATAATATGTGCTTCTCTAAAAGCTGCTTCCTCAGCATCCCGTGCAGCTTTTTTCTGTTGTTGGGCTGCCTCTCTTGTAGCCAAATCTACATTATTGTCACTGTTTCCAGCTATATTTTCTTTGGTTGAGGATTGCCCAATCTTTTCTACTCGCTAATCAAATATAATATAGTATAATATCGTATCCATAGGAATTGATTTAAACATTATTCTCGTAGCTTTTAGCTTGGTTGCTATCCAAGATGTTCAACAGTTGAGATTTATAAGATGGCAAACTAGAATTAACTAAGAATCTAAAGCTATTGACTAATGACCATCGAAACAAGGAATAAGCAAAGAAGGTTATCAATGGGAGAAGATAGGGTTTTGACAGAATAGGTGCAAGATAATTGTTCGGGATCTAACACTAGGTAATTTAATTCTAATGTTCAAATGATTCTCTCGAATTCACTCAATTATCAGTTAAAATGTTCAGCAAAAACTCCTCTCTCGCTTAAGTCTTAACCTCACAAGATGAACCAATTTAAGCACGTGAAGATATGCTAGAATGAGTAATGAATTTGTGTTTAGGAAAACTTCTTTCAATTATTCTCCTAACTAGGCTTAATTAATGATGCAACTAGCCTCTTTCGAATTAGAAGAATTAATAAACTCAACCAACAATATAATGCAAAGATATCACAAATTATACCTCTCTCGATTACGTAAACTAGTGAATATATATGCAACAATTAAATCATCCAAAATGCTTCAATGCATAAAACTAGAGTTATAATCCACAAAAAATCATCAACACACCAAATCCGACAAACCCTAAAGAGAACTAATCCATAGATATGGAGCAATTCATCACAAATTAAATTAAAGTATAGAAAAACATAAATTCAATCCAAATTCGGGCCTTGAGTGAGGAAGAAATGATGAAATCCTTGTGCTTTTGCTCCTACAACTCCTCCGTAGCTTCCTTAGGTCCAAAGTATGTCAAAAGTTCAAAAAATAACGTTTTCCATGTATTTAAAACAAGTAGGGTCTGGTCCAAACGAAATAACTTTTTCCTAGCCGAAATAGGAAAATAACTCTGTAAAAATTGCACTGGCGCGCCGCATGGGGTGACCCGCCATGCGGGCCATTAGTGGGAAAATCCAGATAGTCAAAATATGTTAGACAACAGAAAATAGGCAGCCGCAGCGCCCCGCGGTAGTGGGGTTTTCTCAGAGGTCGACTTGCTTGATTTTTTACGTCCAGCCTTGGTCCTCGACCCCCGAACACGATCCCGGCTTGATCCTTTGGGCTTTTACTCAGACTTTAAAGCACCAAATATCTGGGATTAGCTCCACAATATCAGCATATCTCGGTATCACTCATACAAGGCATAAAACACACAATAAGTGCAAAACACTACCAATTAAAGCTCAAACATAAATAAAGTGTAGTGAATTAGAGTGCAAAAAGCGACTAATATACGAGATTATAGCCTACCATCAGGAGGCCAATTCTACTGCTTGTCTTAGTGGCACACATAATTAATGTGGGTCCTCCCCGGTCTTTGTACCCGTGAACACCGGGGGATCCAATTGATGAAATATGTTCACCCCGGAACTAGCAATATCTCCTTGTGGCTAGAGGAAGCAGATGTGGCATTCAATCTCTAGGCCTGGGAAGACATTATCTGAGTCAACAACTGGATGGCTGCCCTAAGGTCCCCAACAAAAACATTAGGACCGGAGGCTGAGGCTGGAGGTGGACTGGAATATCTGTTGGAGGGGAAATCTATACATTCTTAGCAGGAGTAGTAGAATCAGGAGGTGTTGTGGTTGGCGGAATGTCCTCACCTCCTGGGTGCTCGCTCGCAACATGAGTTATTGTATCAATTCCACTCTTGGGGTGGCATTGGCCCTTTGGCTGCTCCTTGCCTTCCTCTTAGGCACCACGTACTGAAAAATTAGAACAATGCACGAGTTAAAAAGTGACAGTCTTATAATCAGCTCTATCACACGATCTAGAATATCAAAGAAGGGTGACATTCCTAAATATCCAAGTAGCCTCCTAATTATAGATGTGGTCAACTTCACATCGATAATAAAGAGTCTATGAGACACGGCTCCAAGACATTCTAAGACACTTTAAAACCTTAGACTCTGATACCAAGCTTATCACTCCTCGACCTTGGGGAGCGAGAGCGGCACTCGACTGAGTTACTCTAGTCCAGCAAGCCCACCTAGTGCCTACTACCCAACCTTGCCCACAAACAATTCAAGAATATATGTCAAGAGATAGACAACGAGAGGATAAGGTGTATAACCCCAATTTACATTACTTTTAGGAACTTCTTTTGCAATTACTAAAACATTACAAGTTCATAGTTTAAAAGTAGAAATATGTCCGACAGCAACAATACTATTACTTTTTTTTCCCCATTATAAACACAATCCACATTATAACTTCGGAGCCTCTAAGCGAACATGAATGCAATATGGAAGTGCCGGTGACAAGGCCCCGGCTATACCTCAAAATACGATGTACAAAAATCAAAATGACACAAGGCCCGATATGGAGTAGGGCTCACCAAATTAGCTGAGAAGAAGGCATGCTGCTACCAATGATCAGTGCCCCCTAAGGAACCACCTGCATCCATTAAAGATGCAGCGCCCTATACAAAAGGGACGTTAGTACATATGTAATAATACTAGTATGTAAAGCTAAATACCCTCTCATGGAATGGAATTCCAACATAAAAGTAGAGGAACATGGATAAAGTAAGAAAATCAATAATATTTAAATGCCAAGTTAAAGCAAAGTAAACCTTCAAGTAAGCATTAATATTTTAAGGTTGGGAGATCCTTAGTACTGGCACACCACCATGCACGTGACATGGAGTCCGATCTCTGCCCGATCGACTAAGCCGTCTCACCCCAATGTATAAGGGTTGACATAGAAACATGATACCATTATATGCGTGGAATGGTATCCGATCTCTGACCGATCGGCTAGGCTGTCTCACCACAATGTTGTGTGGTTCGATGTGGCCTTTTCTAGCTATCCATTCATCCCAATCAAAGGAAAAAATATCAACATATCATAATGGGAATCTATCGTTAATTCAGCTCCTACACTAGCACGTGTAGTTTCGGGCTTAGTCCTTTACAACCCACCTTTCTCCGATGACCTAACGATATGCCCAAAAACATTTCTATATATATATATATATATATATATATATATATATATATGTATGTATGTATATGTATCTCATAGCCTTTCATAAAATCTTTCATTTCATTGGCACACTTGGCCATACATGATAATCTTCATTCTTAGCACGATGGCCGCGTTTCATATTCCATACTTTCATTTCTTTATTTCCAAGGGTCATCATAAAACATCAATATGTAGAACATTTTTGAAATCATTTCTTTAAATACATGAGTAAGAAGAGCCTCAAACACATTGAATTTCTTCCAAAAGGAGAGCATAATGAATTGCAATTGAAACATGAATTAAGATCAGAAGCATTTGATAAATAAATCATCCTTGAAATATTTGTCACAAAGTAGAGCATGATGTAGTGGCAATTGGGACATGACCTGAGTGCATAAACATTTGGATGAATCAATCGTAAGAGGCAAACCAGAACAATAAGAATAGCACTTGGACAAACCATACTTAGAGTTCACAAGGAATTCATGGAATCCGATTCTATGGAAGGAGTTTAGCCAAGATAGGTTGATTAACCTTTTCATAGTATTACTACAATGTCCCACTGCTCTTAGTAACTTCAATCTATAGAAACACAGTCAAATTAAATCATAATTAGGAAGGTGCTCATAGGTTTTTTAGCCCTTTTAGGCATTTCATCAAACATCAAATATGCGAATTGACTATAAGGTTCTATGATGGAAATCCTTCACCCCAGTACCAATTTCAAACAACAACTTACTCCTAGTAGTTCAACAACCTCCATACCACCTTCATCGGCGTATGCATGCCCAACGATTCACGCCCAACTAAAGAACCACACCCCATATTCTTCTCATACACCCCAAATTCAAAATGTAAGGGTGTATGGCTTCCAATCACCATCCTATAAGCCCCATCACAAAAATCATACTCTTAAATTCATTATATAATATTGCATGTGATCTAGGGATAAAGCCTTACCTCTTTTGTGGAAGACCTTGTGAGTGGCCTCCTTGAATCTTCAAGAGATGAGCATGAATTGAAGAGTAAGAGTGTTACTGTTCTCCTCCCCTCTCTCAAGAGTGTCCCCCCTCTCTAAAATAAACTGATTCTCCCACAAAAATGACCCCCTTAAGTCTTATATCAAAATAGAATTGGGTTAGGGAAATTATCAAAAATGATCGTTTGAATCAAATCTGCAATCGTAGAATGCATCACAAAAAGGTTGTGCGGTCCGTGAACTAGAATGCGAAATGGTTTGCAAAATCTGTGTTGGGTCTAGTCAGGTCCGAAATAGATTCACGATTCACAGAACTGTTCTGTGAGACAACATTAGGCCGCAAAATCTCCCTCTTAAAAATATTTATGTTGATTATGCAATGGATATGTGGTCCGCGGAACTATTCCGCGGTCACACATTGGGCCGCAAAATGACCCTTAAAATTGAGTTGCTTCCGACTTGTTCCGTGATAATTCTGCGGTCAGAGGAACAGATCTGCGGTCGCATAATAGACCGCATAGCCGCAATTTTCTACAAACCTTTCTACCAACTCCGTAATGCGTTGCAAGTCCACATTATCCTATCTTGGAACCATAAAATCTTAAATCCGAGGCGAACTTTTACAGGGCCTACAGGTAGAAAATATTATAGTGGTGCCCATAAAAGAATGGGAAATAGAGGTTCTGCATCGATTACAAAGATCTTAACAAAGCCTTCCAAAAGGACTACTTTCCCATGTCAAATATCGACCAACTCATAGACTCCGCGGTTGGTCACGAACTATTAAGTTTCTTGGATGCATATTCCTGATACAAACAAATCAAAATGGATCCAAAAGATTAAGAATAAAATTCCATTTATTACTAACAAGGGGACTTACTTCTATAACATCATGCAATTCGGACTAAAGAATGCCAGAGAAACATACCAAAGACTAGTCATTCGAACGTTTTGGGATTCTTTTGGTAAATCTATGGAAGTCTACATTGATGATATGTTGGTAAAATCAGTCCAAGTAGACGATCACCTGGCTTAATTGAAGGAATCCTTCGAAGTCCTTTGAAAATACAACATGAAACTCAATCCAAAAAAATGTTCCTTCAGAGTCGGCTCAGGTAAGTTTCTTGGATTTTTGGTTTCGAATAGAGGTATAGAAGCTAACCCTGTGCAGATCAAGGCGATTGAGAATATACCCAAAGTACTGAAAATTCAAAAGGAGGTGATGATACTGACCAGAAGGATAGCAGCGCTCGAACGATTCATATCTCGTTCCTCCAAAAGGTGCCACAAAATCTTTGCAATACTACAGAAGAACAAGAACTTGGAGTGGACCACCAAATGCCAACAAACAATGCCAGACTTGAAAAAACGTCTGTCTAACTTGCCTCTATTGTTAAAACCTGAATCAGGAGAACGACTTTTGGTGTACCTAGCCGTGGCGTAAATCGTTGTAGGTGTCGTATTGGTATGAGGAGACAAAGGTATGCAATCTCCAATCTATTACTTAAGCACGTCACTAATAGACACCGAAACCAGGCATCCACACTTAGAAAAACTTGCACTAGCACTCATAAATGGCTGCACGAAAGTTGAGACCATACTTCCACCACCATCCCATTTCAGTGGTCTTTAATTTACCATTAAGGAGTATTCTCCACAATCCAAAGCTTTAGGGATGACTTGGAACCTTTATATAGAGGGCTCATCTAATGTGAAGGGACCCGAGCTAGGTGCCGACTAGTGAGACAGTCTGCCAGTCAGATCAAGTACCATTCAATAACTAAATATAAAGCCGAAAATGAAGTTGTTGTCGTAGGATTCGAGCTAGCTCGGGGAATTGGTGGCAAACACATAGAGTTAAAAAGTGACTTACGGCTGTTCGTCAATCGATTGCTCAGGACATATGTGGCTTGAGAAACTCGGATGCAACAATACCTCACACTAGTAACATAGCTCCTAAGCCACTTCCAGGAATGGAAGGTGATACGCTCAAATTACACCTTAATAAATAGTGTAAGCGGTTGATGTCAAATATAATAACCCAACGAGGTTGGGGTCGAATCCCACAGGGAATAGGTGTGAAAAGTTTACTTGATTAGCGTAATACTCAACTACAGTCATAATTCTATCCAGGTAATCGTAACAAAAGTATAAATTGAACTTAGTTTTAAATAAAGTATAATTGCAATATTGAGAATATGAATAATATGATTAAAGAAACCAAGGTTGTGTCCCCCTTAATGAAGTGTAATGCTATCGATGTCAATATGATATATTTCTAACGGAAGAATCTTTTGATATGCAATTGATGTCTAATTGACTACCCAATATTTTCCAATAGTTGGGTAATATTTCCTTTTTATGATTTTTCCAAATATAAAAGAGTTGTGATTAAGAACAATCAATTTATGCCAAATTAAAACCCACTTATTCCTAAGCGATTTTATTAAACAAGGTTTAAAGCCTTGAGTCTTTGATATTTACTTCTACCAAATTCTACCCCGCTTTCTCAAGCAAAGATGGAATTTAATGGCGTTTGTTAATGTTTGCAACCACCAACAATTGTTAAGGAATGAGAAGTAAATAAACATCAATCAACCTTTAAATATATATTCAATATCAAACACCCAATAACATCACACCTATTTAGGGTTCACAACCTTAGTGTTTAAAATTAGCTACTCATACTAAAATCTGAAATCAAAAGAATATTAATTGTCATAAAGCTTATAAAGTAAAAGATTCTTGACCCAAAAGCTTCTAAGAGATAGGAATAATCAAGCCTTGTACTTTCTGCTCCAAAGTCTGACAAGATAGCCCCCACAAAACCCTAATAGACCTACTTATAGAGGCTTAAAAATATAGGCGAAATTCGGACTAATCTGCCCTGAAGTCAACAATGCGACCGCATTTCTGTCGCATAACAGAAATGTGGTCCGCAATTTTGACACGTCTGTCGCAGATTTCACCCCTAGGTCTGCCTTCATAGCATTCACGATTTGCGGTCCGCATTGTAGAAATGCGACCGCATCTCGCATCATGGTTCTTTCTTCAATAGACTTCGTGCTTGGTTTGCGGTTGCTTCTGCGGCTCCCATACCAGTTATGCAATCGCAGATGCGATCGCATTTTTAACTCTGAACTTTGCCCAAGATTCTGCTTTTGTCTGCAATCTCCGTGTGCAATTCTGCGGCTCGCATACTAGTTATGCGATCGCATATGCGATCGCATATGCGACCGCATTCTTGACGTGACTTTTTGCCCAGAAGTTTGTCTTGATCTACGATCTTGATGTGAATTCTGCGGCTCGCATGTGATGTTTGCGATCGCATATTCACCTCTGCGATGCTTTTCTGCTCTTTCCTTGTCTTTATGTGGCTTTTTAAACTCTTTTCCATGCTCTTAGGTCCTTACACTTCTTATACTGCAAAAACACTAAAATTACATAAGTACCTAAGGAAGTTGCATGTAAAACAAGTTAAAATCTAAGCAATTAGTATCAAAATGTGCCGAAATTCTCCGGCACATCAGAAGGCAATTCAGATACCCCGAGAAGAAAACGCTGAAGCAGATGCTCTAGCCAACTTGGGGTCAGCTGCAACCATCTCTGACTCCGGGGCAAGCACTGTCATCAATCTATTATGTTCGACAGTCGATCCAAGTCGAGAAGAGGTAAATACCGCTAACTTAATTAGAGATTGACGCAGTTACTTTATTGATTACTTGCAAAATGGCACAATGCTCGAAGATAAGAAGGCTGCTCGACAACTTAGGGTTCAAGTGGCGAAATATTTCCTCATCGAAGGATATTTGTATTGGAAAACTTTTAACGACCCATTGGCCAAATGTTTGGAACCGGGAGATATAGACTACGTGATGAGAGAAGTCCATGAAGGACACTGCGTGAACCACTCCAGAAACAGGTCACTTGTTAGAAAATTTATCAGGGCAGGATACTACCATTCTTGAACGGAGCATGATGTAGCTAACTTTGTCAAAAGATACAACAAGTGACGACGATTCTAGCATCAGCAACACTAGCTGGCCGAACCATTACATTTAATATTATCTCCATGGCCATTCATGAAATGGGGAATGGAAACACTAGTTGGCGAAGCATTGCATTCCATATTATCTCCATGGCTATTCATGAAATCGGGAATGGAAACACTAGCTGGCCGAACCATTATATTCCATATTTTCTCCATGGCTATTCATGAAATGGGGAATGGACATAGTGGGACCTTTTCCACAAGCACTAGGCCAGGTAAAATCTTACTTGTGTTGACTGACTACTTCTTAAAATGGGTGGAAGTAGGTACATACTCGTAGATCCGGGAAAAGGAAGTGATCGACTTTGTGTGGAGGAATATCATATGCAGATTCCAGGTACCGAAGGAAATTTCATATGACAATGGACCATAATTGTAGGGGCCAAAGTTACAAGATTTTGAAGGTTGGTAGATCAAAAAAATTATTTCCATGCCATATAGGAGCTAACGGACAAGCTAAATTTTCAAACAAAGTCCTGCTTAGTTATTTGAAAAAGAGATTAGAAGCAGCAAAAGGCAAATGGCCAGAGGAATTTCCCCGAGTATTATGGGCTTACCGCACAACGACGAAATCGAGCACCGGAGAAACCCTATTTTCCCTAGTGTCAGTCTGAAGCACTGATTCTGACTGAAATAGGGAAACCCAACCTAAGGTTCACGCATGCAACTGAAGAATAAAACAACAAAGCAATCTCTTGCAATCTAGACTTGGTGGAAAGATGAATAGAGATGGCTTTAATCTATATGGCTGCACAAAAACAATGAATCAAAAAATATCAAAGCAATAAAGTCAACCTACGTCATTTCAAAGTATGCGATTATGTAGTGCAAAGCGTATTTGCAGCTTTCCAAGAACCGGATGTGGGAAACCTAGGGCCGAACTGGGAAGAACCCTGTAGAATCACCGAAATAAAGCACAAGGGATCGTACAAGCTTGAAGAAATGAATGTCAAGACACTGAAGGCAAATTAGAATGCGGCACATCTCAAACGGTTCTACTTCTAAATTACGACGATTTTGTTTCTCTATATTTTAACTTGTCTTTTGAATTTGCTACTTTGTACTAACACTTTTAGATGATAGGCAATAAATCGGCACGGCTTGGATGATGACCATACAGACCTTAGTAGCACAATTGATAAACCTCTGTAGTTCTACACCAAGGTCGAACAGTTTGATCACGAAAGAGCCCTAGTACCGTCTTCATCTAAGAATACTCCCCCAGCCCCTCCCTTTTGAAGAAAAAGGACCTTTAGGAAAAATCACCAATATCGGATAGTAAATTCCAGCATTCGAGTCTTCATTCCTCAAAATCGAACACTTGAGGGGACTGACACCCCGTATAGGGTCCTTTTGTGACACCCCAAGAGGTGAAGAGCCAGAACTAGAGAATCTTAAAAGCTTAGGAAACGGACGATCAAAAGATCTCAAGATCAAACGAAAGATTCACATCTCCAAAGTTTAGAAGACCTCACAGAAATGCCGCAACCGTAAACCTCGAAGAAAAAACATGCAAGATTTTTAGAGAAGTCGTCCTAAAAGAATGGCACAACTGTAAATTCAAATCAACATAAGCCATCTTGGCCATATATATCCGATACGACAAATGTGTTCGAACTCATTGTCCTATTCAAATAAACAACATCCCATTTCTTCTTAAGAATTTATATTTTGTCTTGTTTTATAAATACTCTTTTAGACAAGCATGCGCCAAATAAACACAAAATAGTTGCTACATTTATAAAAATAGCTTATATTGCTCTGACTAGAAATAATTGCTCCTAGAAACAACAACTCTAAGAAGTTTCTAAGTCTACAAAGACCAAACACAAACTTTGATGGAAATATAAAGGACACAATCAGGTTTACAAGAAAATATATATACAAACATATTTCATTCATGTATCAAAAGGGGCCAAAATCGGGAAGTACGAGAGAATGCCTAATAAGAACTATGAGGACCCGGACTATAGTTGGGGGCTTGGCAGCAAAAGTAGATGAGGGTATCCAGATTAACATTGTTAATGGCTGGAAGGGTCGAGGATTCACTTAACCTCCTCCCCCTCTCCGTCTTCATCATTCGGATCCTTGTTCATCCATGTCGGCGATAAGACCTTGCCTGTCAGGAGAAAGAAAGCCAAGTAATACCCTTAACTCCCTTGCCTAGGCTTCAAGGTAGGAAATCACCTAAGGTATATCCAAGTCACCAATATACGCCTCGTGGAGGACATGAAGGCAAGTCCTCAAAACTACCCAGGCCCGGTGCAGAACCATCCTCTTTTGCAAGTTCACGAAGGCTTCTGGAGAAGATTCCCAGTTGACATTATTGGCTAACGCCCTTGACTCAGCCGCCTCAACTTGGACCTCAGGTCTCAAACCTCGGCCTCCAACTGAGAACAGCTTTCCATCATCTGCACCTTCGCACTAGTCTTCGCGGTCAACTCTCATTCTAAAGCTAAAATCCTCTCAGAAAACCTGTTCTGCTCGACCCGAAGGGCAGCCTCACTGGATAAAATATCTTGCATCCTCTGATCAGCACTTCTCCCTACGGCCTTCGTCCACATACAGAGGGCCTTCTTCTCAATCTTGAGCTCATCAATTTCTTTATGGAGCTTCTTGTTCTCGATCTTTAGCACCTTATCATATATCACCACCTCCTTGGTCAAGGCCATATCACCTCGACCCCTTCTTAAGGCCCCCGATGACAGGGCATCGAGCTGTTTTAAAATACAAAAGAGAGAAAGAGGTAAGCTAATAAGTTATCTTTAACAGTACAAGCACAAAAGGTATGCCACAATGCAATTTACCTTAGTGGTTCCATAAGTTATCTAATTCACCAGTGCCTCAACATTCAAGGACTCTATTTGAGCCTTTCCCATTGGTTCAACAACTTACAGCCTCGGACCCGGGATTCGTGAAGACATTTGCCCCACCGGGCAAGGAGAAACTAATGATCATTCGGTCATCGGCTTTCAGGCATACAAAACCATTTGGAGTCCAAACCTGTGCCTCAAAACTATCCCTCGAAGGGACCTTTTCATCCGCAGGTGGGTTGACATGGGTTGGTTGGTCTTCGAAACTTTGGGAGTGCGCTACAGCCGTCCCCACCTCAAACTAATAGGGACACCCAGCTATTAATCCCTCCTCTGAGACTATTTCAACCGCCTGTTCCGGCCTCAAAACCACATGACGAGGGACCTCCTCGTCAGAGTCGACCATGATGTGCTTGGATTGAGCCGACCTTTCAAAAGCTTCTTTTTGAGTGGACTGCCCTATGGAACCTCCCCTTCAGCCCTAGGGCGCATCGTTCTACTTTTGGGAACCCGACTTCTTTTGGGTAATAACAAGAGGAGGAAGCACAATGGAAGGTCCAGCATCGTCCCATCGCGATATGCCGAGAAGTAGTTTTGGGATCAACATGGAGGCAGCGGGCACGAAAAGAAGGCCGACTGGAGCTTGGAGTTAAAAGGGTACTCTCTTCATGAGCCCCACCCTTGCAGGAAGTCCATTCGAAGTCAGCAAGGGGAGAAGACAATAATGCACAAATACATAGAAAAGGATGGAGAAATTACCATGGTATAACACTCGAATGTTGTCGAGCTAACCAAGAATGAATTTTCAAATTCTCGATTAGTTATTCAAAACTGTAGGATCTCAGATATCGGTTCTTCAATGTCAAGCATTCATTCAAGAGGCATCACGATGGCTGCAAAAACAACAAAGGTAAAAAATAATCCAAGGTGAACTGCTAATATAAGGTGACTCGAACACTCTCGATTTTTGTTCCATTTTTCTGGGAGCCGGACCATGTTGTTTGCGTAAAGAACTTTGGTTGGAACTACCAAGTATCTTTCGAACCATCGGCAGTCGAAGTCATCTCGTCAGTCGGATATCAGGGCCTTCGGCCCCCACTGCGACATGTTGATCAAGCCCCCTTGATAGATCTTGGGGGAGTAGAGTTGAAAAAGATGTTGAAAAGTAAAATTCATACCAGCATTTTCTACCAGGTGACAGAGACATATAATCAGCCCCCATATCTAAGCGCCAACCTACGCCAACCACAGTTTGTACCGCAAACATAATTCGGCAACCACGTCATCAATGGGAAGAGGAAATCATATACTGAAAGGGTACTTGGACTAGTAAGTCTTTCACCCTCTCAGGGGATATCGAGAATAAGGTCAGTCCGGCACTCCCATTCGCAATCCTTCCGAACCTGGGGAAGGATATTGTTGGTGATGAGGGTGGGATAGTTGAACACGTGGGAACTTCGACCTCCCACCGACTTCTCTTTGGCATTGAAGTCATTATCCATTCTCAATTCCCTGGATACGATGTCACGGACTGTCCTTTCAGGCTGAGAAGCCAGATCCACCTTTTTGGTGGTCCTTCTCTTTTTTGGCGATGGAGCGGCAGTGCATACTAATGTCCTTTCTATAGCGGCAATCATCGGAACGCCATCCCGTGCATCAGAGGGAGACTTAATTTTTGAATTCTTGAAAAGAGAAGAAGATGAATAAAACTCAAAGATGTCTTAAAAAAACTTAGGGGAGCTAAGAAGGATGAGAAAACAAGCAATGAGTCTTCCTCTTCCTTTTATATCTATCCAAACAGCACAACCCCAAACGCCGACTGCAATCAGGTGTGACCACGTGTCAGCCATATTAAATGGAAACGATGTCAAGCGTCAAGTACTTGAAAGGACGCCATACTGGAATGATATATCTTTCATTTCACCCTTTCCAAGAAGCATTAAATCTAAGTCGAAGGAAACAAAATCTGAACATGCATTGTTCGGATGTATCGATCGCGTATCAAGACCCGCTGGTTATACGGAGTTGATACCATTCAAACACCACGTATCGCTCCATGAATATGCTCTCTCGCGGACACGTTTGTATCATTCCGAGGTCTGAAAAGGCATAGTAAACACAGTTCGTATTCACCATTTATTGCAAAAAGGATAAAAAAAAATAGAAGGTAAAAATATTTTCAATAAATTGACAAGATTCATTACAAAAGGGGGTACAACCCCAAGCAAAACAAACATAAGAGGAAAAGAAAAACAAACCAAAAAAAAAAAAAAGCAAACATGAAGCACTAACAAAAAAGAAAAGGCACTTAAAGCTTATAAACCATAGGCATTAGATAGCACCCTCAGTGGTCCCCACCCGAGGACTATGGATCTTAAGGTGCAGGCCTAGCAGAAGGAAGGGCCAAGGCGCGAGCTAGGAGGTTCTCCTTCAACATCTTCCAGAAAGTGGGCAATCTCATCTTCCAGAAAGTCGGCAATCTCTTCACCCTACGATAATCTTCTCTTGGAATCGATCGTACTAATATTGGATTTGGCTTCCTTCACGACCTGCCTTGCTTTCTCAATTTCCTCCTCTAGATTGGAGATTCTGACATGAACATCTTCCAATGTGGACAACTTGGATTCAAGGAAAATGACATTCTGCACCAACTCCGATTGTAGTCTCAAGTTGTCAAGATCCCAGGCCATGCTCTCCTCGGAGCATGTTTATATCGGCCTACTGAGCATCGGTGAAATGATTCCATGATGATATGAGACACACAACTTGACTCAAACCAAATCATAGGGTAGTGTTATGTTGGCATCTGCCAATCGGTTCTCCTGCGCTTCTTTCTCAGCTAGAGCCGCCTCAAGATGTTCAACCCTGACACTCTGCATAGTGCCAATCTTCTCGATTTCCTTCTTCAACTCCTTCAGCTCATCCTTGGCCAAACGAGGTAGTAGCCGTTATGTCTCCTTGTCCAAAAGCATTTCTGAACAGCCAGCCTGGATTAGGAATCGTAGGAAAGAGTTCGAGAGATACCAATGGAGCTCCTTGATCCAGATTGAGATTAAGTTCGACTGCGTAAAAATAACTTGCCATTACATACGAGTTAAACAATAAAGTCAAGAAGACGAGAGGTTGAAGATGTTACCTGAAAAGTGCATAGTACTTGAAAGGACGCCCGACAGGAATGACATATCTTTCATTTCACCCTTTCCAAGAAGCAGTAAATCTAAGTCGAAGGAAAAAAAAGTTCATTAACATGCATTGTTCGGATGTATAGATTGCGTATCAAGACCCGCTGGTTATACGGAGTTGATACCATTCAAACACCACGTATCGATCCATGAATATGCTCTCTCGCAAATTGGTATGTATCCCTTCGAGGTCTGAAAAGGCATAGTAAACACAGTTCGAATTCACCATTTATTGAAAAAAGGATAAAAATAATTACAAGGCAAAAAGCTTTTCACAAACTTGATGAGATTCATTACAAATGGGGGTACGACCCCAAGCAAAACAAACATAAGAGGAAAAGAAAAGCAAACCAAAAAAAAAAAAAGCAAACATGAAGCACTAACAAAAAAGAAAAGGCACTTAAAACTTCTAAACCATAGGCATTAGATGGAACCCTAAGTGGTCCCCACCCGAGGACTATGGATCTTAAGGTGCAGGCCTAGCAGAAGGAAGGGCCAGGGCGCGAGCTAGGAGGTTCTCCTTCAATATCTTCCAGAAAGTGGGCAATCTCATCTTCCAGAAAGTCGGCAATCTCTTCACCCTATGATAATCTTCTCTTGGAATCGACCATACTAATATTGGATTTGGCATCCTTCACGACCTGCCTTGCTTTCTCAATTTCCTCCTCTAGATTGGAGATTCTGACGTGAACCTCTTCCAATGTGGACAACTTGGATTCAAGGAAAATGACATTCTGCACCAACTCCGATTGTAGTCTCAAGTTGTCAAGTTCCGGGGCCATGCTCTCCTCGGAGCATGTTTATATTGGCCTACTGAGCATCGGTGAAATCATTCCATGATGATATGAGACACACAACTTGACTCAAACCAAATCATAGGGTAGTGTTATGTTGGCATCTGCCAATCGGTTCTCCTGCGCTTCTTTCTCAGCTAGAGCCGCCTCAAGATGTTCAACCCTGACACTCTGCATAGTGCCGATCTTCTCGATTTCCTTCTTCAACTCCTTCAGCTCATCCTTGGCCAAACGAGGCAATAGCCGTTATGTCTCCTTGTCCAAAAGCATTTCTGAACAGCCAGCCTCCTAATCCTTAGCATCCTTTCTCAAGCTCTCTATGGTTACCTCTCCTTGATCCAGATTGAGATTAAGTTCGACTGCGTAAAAATAACTTGGCATTACATACGAGTGAAACAATAAAGTAAAGAAGACGAGAGGTTGAAGATGTTACTTGAAAAGTGCATAGAGCGCATCGTCCACTAGCATGGTTCCAGATTGAGCAGACATCTCCTCCCTCTCCAAGGGACCTATCAATCCTTCTAACCAAGCCGTCCTTTCTCCATAACGGCCCAAAATATTGACTCTCTTAGGCACCTTAATTAAGACTATATGGATACCGGCTTTTGCCGAAAAAATGGTAAAGAGAGGGCACGGGGCTGAAAGGTCTAGTGGATGTGGGCGAACAAGCCCCCTAGTGGGCTCTTCCACAATAAGTCTTTTTCCCTGGTCCAAATAAGGGGTCTCGTCTCTCACTGGCTCCGAACCAGGTAACTCCAAACCCTCATCTCAACCACTATGGGGTTAGTATCTTGCGGGTCTTGGTTTGAAGGACGGCTCGAGGAATGCCTTGAACACCATCAGGCCCTATTAAAAAGTTTGACAATGTCCTCTTCCTTGGGAGGCTCGCCGTAGCGTGAGCTGGCGAATATGCTTTTTCAAGACCGATATCACTTTGAATCTTTCCTTGGCAGAGTCAATGGAAGATAGGAGCTTGATCAACAATTGTGAAGCCGCCTTCCTTAGAGGAATACCTAAAGAAGGAACAAGCAAAACTGTCACGATTCAAAATGCAACTAGTCGTGATGGCACCTAACCCAACCCGCTAGGTAAGTCAATAATAGTAAACACAATTCAATTGAGAATAGCATGAATCAATAAGTGAAAACACTAAACTTCTATACAAAATTCCAAGAAATGGTAGTATAAGTCATCTGTTTCTAAGATTTAGAATTTACAAAGCCGGTAAAAATTAAATACATCATCTGTTCGAAATATATATAAATAGATTTGCAAAATCTAAAGTTACCAAGGACAAGTGGCAGCTATAACCGGAATGCAGGTACATCTTTAATGCCAGCTTCCGCCATACACGCAACATCAGCTCAAAGATGTGCACGCAAGGTAAAGAAGTGTAGTATGAGTACAACCGACTCAATAAGTAACAAACCTAGCCTCAGGTTGAAAGCAATGACGAGCTTAGAAGAAGGTCAGTGTCCAACATCAATAGCCACTAACAGTTCATCACAGTATAGTGAAGACAGTAAAGGTATATAACTTAGGAGATGAAATGATCAGCTCATTCACAAATACGGGAAAGTAGACATGTTTTTCAAGTCTAACAGTCCAAGTCTAAATCTTAACACTTAAATCAATTAACATGAATTTCAACAGAACTCTATTTTTTCCCAATTTACAAACATCAGATAAGACTTTTAATTTACCTGTTAGCATGAGAAAAATCCATCTCTATGCCTACATATCAAATATACATGTCAAATAATCAGATGTCATGTCAGCGTCTAGCATGAGGAGCGTACATCACTATGCCCACAGGTTAGATATACATGCCAAGTAATCAAATGTCATGTTACCATATGCCATTAGGAAGGTACATCTCTATGCCAACATGTCAATAATACATGTCAAGAACTCAGTTTCATAGTGAACTCATTAAATACACACCATCTTACCACACTCCAGGTGTTTGGCACAAATGCCCCGCTTCATCACCGTGGATCTATCAAAATAATCACACTTAGCACTGTACGAGTTCCTGGCTTAATTGCCCATCATCAAGCACATGTATATAACAATGTGCCTGCACCCACTGTTGGAATGTCAGACTCTAGAGGGGCGGATCTTATCCAAGCGCTAATCATTATCACATAGCCCAAATAGTGGGGCCTGGTGCACGCGTAGCCTCAAATCAGTACAACTTAGCCTAATATGGGGCATGCCATACGCGTCACTTCAACATCAATATAACCATGCGGTGTGCAACCCGATCCAAGTATCCATATCAATACAGCTCTATGGCCCACATCAGTCATCAATCCACTCAAGTCTCAAATATGCAGACATCTCACAGAAACACATTCCAATTATAAAACACAGAATATCACAATATATCTCAAATGCAGTTCGAACTAGTGTCATGCACCAGGACACAAATAACATATGATACAACATATCAAAAGTTCACAGAGACAGAGATATAATTTGCAGATATAACTATTATGACTGTATAGTGTGACTACGACTAAGGAAAATAGCTCAACATGGAAAAAGCAGCCCTATTTTGTCTCAAACAATTGAGTAGGTAG
Organism: Nicotiana obtusifolia; assembly: GCA_002018475.1. Classification (NCBI taxonomy): domain Eukaryota; kingdom Viridiplantae; phylum Streptophyta; class Magnoliopsida; order Solanales; family Solanaceae; genus Nicotiana; species Nicotiana obtusifolia. The sequence goes on from MCJB01050203.1 coordinate 115,091, forward strand.
CCTAGGCATGGTTTCTAACATGAATGATATCCCACGTAGTCACATAAATGGAGAAAATATGATATCAAGGAAGCATGATAGCAAACAAGGCATATAATAGCCTAAGAACTACCCGGATCATGAATACCTCGGTGCATGCACCTGCACCCATCCCCTAGCACGTGCGTCACCCCCAACCCATCTCAATTAACATAGTTCTTAGGGATATTTACCCTCAAATAAAAGATTAGATATGTTACTTACCTTGAGCAAGCCAAATCAAATACTGAGCAAGCCAGCCGACACTCTAGAAATGCCATCCCGCACAAGTCAACCTCCGAATGGCTCGAAACAATCCAAAGGCAACTCAAAACATCAAATAATACCACAGTGAAAAAAAACCAAACGATAAAGATCGGGTCTTTAATCAATTACTCAAAGTTAACCAAAAAGTAAAAACCAGGCTCGCATCTCGGAACCCAACAAAACTCACAAATTCCGATAACCCATTCAAATACGAGTCCAACCATACTAATTTCACTCAAATCTGACTCTGAATCGATGTTCAAAACTCAATTATTCAATTTAGAAAAAATTAGATAAGAACCCCCCAATTTCTCTTTTGAAACCACCAATCAAATGTCAAAATCGAAGATGGAATCATGAAATATAATCAAAACTGAGCCAAAGACACTTACCCCAATTCATGTGGTGAAAATACGCTCCAAATTAGCCCAAATCCGAGCTCCCCAACTCAAAATGTGAATATATGAACAAACCCTCAAAATATATAGAATCTACCTAGCATTTCCGCATGTGCGGTCACTTAGTCGCATTTGCGACCTTCGCTTTTGTGGTATAAATATCGCATCTATGAGAACCACTGAACCCATACACAATCGCTTTTGTGAAAAATACTTCACATTTGCGAGGCAAAACCATCGCATATGCGTACACGCCTAGCCTCCGCTAAATCGCATATGTGAACCCCTTAGCACATCTACGCTACCGCTTTTGCGGTCAAACTCCACATTTGCGGACTCTGCTCCCAGGCTACAACTTTCGCTTCTGCGCTTCCTGTTCCGCTTCAGCGGTTCCGCACCTGCGCCCACAGCTCCGTAGGTGCGATCACACCTGGACCCCTGCCAAAACCAGCATAACCAATATGATCCAAAATAATCTGAAACCCGTCTGAAACTCACCTGAGCCCCTCGGGATCCCGTCCGATCATACCAACTAGTTCCAAAATATAATACGGACTTACTCGAGGCCTCAAATTACACATAACAACATCAAAATCACGAATCACACCTCAAATCAAATTAATGGACTTTTGAACTTTCAACTTCCAAAACTCGTGCCGAACCATATCAAATCAGCTCGGAATGACCTCAAATTTTGCACACGAGTTCCAAATAACATAACAAACGTAGTCCAACTCCCGAAACCACAATCCAAACCCGATACCATCAAGGTCAACTCCTGGTCAAACTTTTGAACATTCCAAACTTTTAAATTGCCAACTTCACCAATTAGTTCCAAAACCTTCTAGAGACATCCAAATGTAAATCCGGGCATATGCCCAAGTCCAAAATAATCACTCAGACCTAATGAAAGCATCAAAACTCCGATCTAAGATCAAATATACAAAAGTCAAACTTGGTCAACTCTTCCAATTTAAAGCTTCCTATTTAAGAATCATTCTTCCAAATCAATTCCGAACAACTCAAAAATCAAAACCGACCATACACACAAGTCATAATACACCATATGAAGCTACTCATGACCTCAAACCACTGAGCTGAATGCAAAAGTTCAAAATGATTGGTCGAGCCGTTACATTCTCCCACACTTAAACATACGTTCGTCCTCGAACGTGCCAAGAGTCGCTCCAAAGCCGTCAAATCACCATATAAACTCACCATACACTCACCTATGGGTGATACCACATCACCCCAACAATGTAAGCCTGACAACACAACATAACCGAAGAGTCATACTTCAATCTTAATCCATAAGCCTTAGAGTCAAACCTCTAGCATCCGAAATTCATTACAAGACCCGAGTCTCGCATCCATACACTATACAAGTCTGAACAAGCTGTATCAAGCCATAACGCAAGATTTATTAACATGATATACCGCATAACTCAAATACCCATAGCGATAAATTCTGACCATAATAGTTGCTCAATAACAAATCTGGTACCGGTAACATACCTCATCTCAACTAGAATCTTGTTCTGAACCTTCGTACATTGCCAATGATGAAAGAAACACGCAAATACTCATAACCACTCATCAGATCAACTAGTCGTGGAGCTTTCTCACCCGATAAGAACCATAGCCCAATTTCTAAGCTGACTAGTGACATTATTTTTCCAAACATAGCGTAATCAAATCCGATAGCACTTATTCCAGGTCTAATGGCCTCCTCTCATCAATTAAAAGCTGCTCTACTGACATGCCACACCAATACTACCTAAAGCCACAAATCGTGCAATCCGTGCACGAATAAGCAATAACTCAAATGTACCCAAAAATGGAAAAAGAATCAAATGAGAGTATCGTCCCGTAAGCTTAACCGATACCACCACAAAGTGCAATGCTAAGAGCCTATCACACAAAGGAGGAACAAGACACACAAAATAAGCACAAAGGATCATATCCAAATGTAACTCTACCACGATGCGTGACCCAATCCAGACATCTGTCCACATGGAATACCTCGAGCCATGACGCTCACAATCAACAACCATATGCATATCAACAACAAACACGAGAAGGGTATGACCATAACCATGGAAAAATGGACAGCACAATATCCCACCAATAGGAAGACCATAACCTAGGGGCCACCAACCATTCAACACCCTAAGAGCCATCCGCTCGAATTCTATCACAAAGCCCGAACATATACGTATCATGTGTGTAAACAATCACCAGTTTCGCAATCCATCATAGCATAGGAGAGTAACACACGGAACATATCAGACAAAAATAAGATCAACTCTAACCGATGACACACCCCTCTATAATAGCTGTGCTGAGTAAATAAATCTGACCCGATATAGAATACACTTTCTTATTAGGCCTACCAGTGGCCTCCAAATTGATTCCGATTCTCCCAAAATGAGTATAATCTTCCCACAGATCCCCCGAAACCTATCCATAACACATACCATTAGCTATCTAACTCTGGCCATATCTTCATAGTCCACAACCAAGGAATAGTCCAGCTCTGGGACTCCCAGTCTCCAAATTGCAAGAATACAAAAATCTCCATATCCGATCCCGACTCGACCACCCAAATGACTGACACATTTCTCATACAGACATCTCACAAGAAATACTTCCATTATTCTTCTGTGGCACATAGCAAAATCTGAATATCAATAGTCGAGCAACCAGGTGATTATCGTAATACTAGTCAAGCATCCGCAAGTGAAACACAATGTGCCTTCAGAAGCGCGCACCCTTCTTAGGTGATACCAGATAGTGCCAACACTCTTCTAAACATCTGAAACCATCCATGCTGTCTAGAACTCATGACCTTCCCTCCTGAACCACAAACTTGTACATGCAAATCTTAATCCTAGTCATCACACCGCATCTATCATGCCATCATACGAAACACAAGAACCTCATTATCAACTCTGATTCACAAGTAGGATAGACACCCCATCAACCACAAACCTCCCACTTGACCCCCATTTGCTAGGAAATCACAACACGTAACATACTCCTCATACCTGTCGAAAACATCTATCCCAAGCCGTGGTACATATCATCGAGAACTCTTCAAAACCGATTAGCACAAGACCAAGCCATCATAGATGAATCCCTCTAACTCAACCAAGTCACACAAGTTTCCAAACCCAAGAGAATTACCATAAAACATCGGTAAAGCCTCACCACATCATAAGAACTAAAAGTACCGATCACATCCTTTACTATGCTGATCCAGCCTACTACCAAACTGTCCTATTTCTCCGAATTCCTTTCGAATTACCTTCAATTTAACACTTCTCCATGCCAGTACACCTCGATTCTTAACCCAAAGCTCACCACACGAGATCCTAGCATGAGACCACGTCGTCCGAAGGTCCAATGCGCCACTGTATTCCCTATTAAATCCCCGATAGAACCGCAATCGAGATACTCATTCTGAAGAGACCTTATGTGAATCTAAAGTTATTTTCCTTGACCTCTCTGATACTGAAATTTAGAATCCAATAATGGTACAGAAATATCGCGAGTCCCCACACCATCCGATGCAATTCTCCGATCTTAACCATTTACAAATCTAGAAATTTCTCAAATACCACATATGAATCTTGAACCCATTAGAACATTCTCGGGAGTCATCCACCCTATTCAAATCTCCAGTGCACCGCCTAAATGAGTTGAACAATCTGTGCTCCATTAGCACACCAACACCCAAAGAAGTAACCCCATCTTAACACAACCGATTAAATCCCTACTCTATGCACACTACACCCATCACGAATAACAAACCCAAATCATCCTATGATTTTCATATAACCGTAAAGTGTAATATATCATGTATCTAGAAATTTTCTTACTCGAGTCATTCTCGAACTCAACCTCTGCAAGTCATAACTGAACCACAAGTATGCCTCAGACTAAAGCTGATATAACACATAATCAAGCAATTTGATCGTAAATAGCAGACTCCCCCACTTGGCTCGAAGACATAGAACACAATATCTGATAACGCACAATACCTTTACCATATAACTACCATAACCTCGCACCACAATGCAGCCAAATCCTTTATGAATTCATGTAGCACTAATCTTAAAATACCTCAAATCGCTCATTAAGTGCATATCCGTCCTCGTGATAGTCAAACCAATTTCCTCAAACGATCCAAACTCAAATGCAACACACATAACCCATTGGTTAAAGAAAAATTTCCCACAGAAACATCATAAGAATCATACATCCTTGGAACATCCCGTAGGAGATAATCCACCTACTTCGCCTCAATCTGGCGTCTCTCTATGCCCTTTCATGGCCACAACTACTATGCAATCACTAAATCTTCCCAAGTTTGAACTCCTCATCGGGATACAAGGATCCACTTTATTACACAAATGAACAACCTAAAATATCCCTCAAAACACTTAAACCTCAAGACCATACAACACATCAACACAAAAATCGAGCATCCATATTCCTTTCACATCCCAAGAAACCTCTTCTCATGACATCTAAATAGTCTAAGCACAGACCTCTATCATATAATACTCATCATATAGTTATCCAACCACTCACTGAGCCATCAATCGCCCTCCTAGGGATACTACTGGACATATAAATCTGAAAACACATACCCACACAGCTGAAATCACCGAGCCCAAGCTGCAGCCTGAACCCTGGCCTCAAGTCCTCCAGAGTGGACCCATCACTAAATGAAGAAAACACATTTGCACCTAATCCCTTCCATCACAGGTTGACAGTGAACAACTAAAATCGATTGCTCAACATCACATACGAGTGAGTGGAAGGAATTCAAGAGATACGCTTCAAGATGAATCAATACCGCACGATAATGAAAAAAGATAAGAAAAATTTCCTACATGCCCTATAGCATCTCGAAGATAAGTGTGGACGTCATCATACCCATCCGCAAGACTTACTAGACATTTAATCATGACTCATAAAACCTATGAACCTAGAGCTCTGATACTAACTTGTCACGACCCAAAATACAACTAGTCGTGATGGCACCCAACCCAACCCGCTAGGTAAGCCAATAATAGTAAACATAATTCAAATGAGAATATCATGAACCAATAAAGGAAACCATTGAACTTCTATACAAAATTCCAAAGATTAGTTGTACAAGTCATGAGCTTCTAAGACTTAGAATTTACAAAGCTGGTATGAATTAAATACATCATCTGTTCGAAATATACATAAACAGATTTGCAAAATCTAAAGCTACCAAAGACAAGTGGCAGCTATAACCGGAACGCAGGTACATCTTCAATGCCAGCTTCCGGTATACACGACAACATCGGCTCCAAGATCTGCACGCAAGGTGCAGAAGTGTAGTATGAGTACAATCGACCCAATATACTCAATAAGTAACAAACCTAACATCAGGTTAAAAGCAGTGATGAGCTCGGATGAAGGTCAGTATCCAACATCAATAGCCATTAACATTTCATTACAGTATAGTGAAGATAATAAAGGTATATAACTCAGGAGATGAAATGCTCAGCTCGTTCACAAATACGGGAAAGTAGACATGTTTTTCAAGTATAACAGTCCAAGACTAAATCTTACCACTGAAATCAATCAAACATGAGTTTATCAACAGAACTGTGTTTTTCCCAATTTATAACATCAGATAAACTTTTCATTTACCCGTTAGCATGAGAAAAATGCATCTCTATGCCTACATGTCAAATATACATGTCAAGTAATCAGATATCATGTCACTGTCTAGCATGAGGAAGGTACATCTCAATGGCTACATGTCAGATATACATGTCAAGTAATCAAATTTCATGTTACTGTCTAGCATGAGGAAAGTACATCTTTATGCCTACATGTCAAATATACAAGTCAAGAACTCAGTTTCATAGTGACTCATCAAGTACACACTATCTTAGCACACTCCAGGTACCTGGCTCAAATGCCCCGCTTCATTATCGTGGATCCATCAAAATAATCACACTTAGCACTGTACGGGTGCCTGGCATAACTGCTCATCATCGAGCACATGTATATAACACTGTTCCTGCACTCACTGCTGGTATGTCAGACTCTAGAGGGGCGGATCCTACCCAAGCACTAATCTATATCACATAGCCAAAATAGTAGGGCCCGGTGCACGTGTAACCTCAAATTAGTACAACTTAGCCCAATGTGGGGCCTGGCATACGCGTCATGTTATAACCCATATTTGTACGTGTTATATTACACCGTAAGATAGTCTACCTTGGTTCGAGAAGAGAATTACCTTTGAGACAATAAGAGTTTAGTCCTATTGGTCCTAAACGATGCAAAGGTGTATAAGGGCGGTTAACAAGTATTAGAGGATAAACGAGTTAAGGATATTGTAACTCGCGTTTTTGGGAAAATCGAGAGGTGGTTAACATCACCAAGAGGTCATGTTTTAAGGTATTTAGATGATATGATATCCGTTTCATAAGTCTTGAAGTCGAAAGAGTTATGAAACAAAAGTCGACAAAAGTTGTCGCAACTTAGGTTCACAATTTTACTTAAACGATAGGTAAAATGTTTCTGCAATTTTATCCCAATTACAAGGAATTACGTGGTGATATACCTACCAAATTAAAGGTCTATGAGTCTAATTTCCAATGCTTCAAACCGTTTGTCAATACGATCTCGGAGTATTGAGATAACTGCATTTCCGTAGAACTGCGCAGGCTGGTAGGTGACAAGTAGGTGCATCACCTACTTGCCAAAATTAAGGGCTAAAAGTTAAAAGCCCCAAGTCGGTTAAGAGAGGGATTTTAAAAGCTTCTAAAGCCTAATAATTCACTATAATTTCACAGCTTCAAAACCTAAAAGAACCCCTGCAACCCCTCCCCAAAATAATCCCACACAAACCCTAATTGATTTTTCCCTCTTTCAAGTTCTAGTTGAAGGTAAACCCTAGAGTTTGAAGAACCAAAGCAAGGGCTGAGTTATCTAACAAGCAAGGTGAGTTTACTGCTCTATTTAATACATGTTTTCTACTTTTAAGTCTTGGTAATTCGTTCTATGAGTGTAAGAACTCACGGGACGGTGATCGGAAGCCGTGAGTTCGAGTTATTCACTTGTAGCGAACTGTTTTGTGAACTGTTTTGTGTTGCTGTAAAGCTGCGTGTTATACTACTGATTTGTGGAGTTTTGGATGAGGAAGGGTGTGGAGAAACACCATATATGTTTAGGGTTGTGGCCTGATAGTTGTGCATAACATTTCCGGATCGTTTGACACGACTATAGTGGCCATTGTACGTATGAAGTGATTGGTTTGTACGTGGACCATTTTGGGAGGCTCAATATGATTCTTATTGATGTTGTTTGGCTGTTTGGTGGCTGTTTGGACTTGTGTGAAGTCATATATATAGGGGAGGTGCTGTCCGTTTTATCGCAAAATAGGTTACAGTCGGTACATAATAGTTACGACGCTTAAACGATAACGTTAGTGTCATTTCTCTTATTGTAGACTAAGAAGTCGTGGAAGTTTCATAGCTTGAGATTGGAAAGTACAAGGTATGTGAGACTATCCTTTTCCTTCTTTTGCACGACTCTGACTGTACACAATGCAATGAACGAACCCCAAAGATACTCTACTCTTAGAAGGTAGCAGTACGTATATTGTTTCCCCTCTTATGGGAGGATTGATATGTTATTATTTCACCATGGTAGTATGACTCTTATAAGTCCAGCATGCATTATCTACTTTACTCTACCGAGCCGCGCTATAGTCGGCCGGGTATGGCACCTATTGTGCAACTATACATATGTATATGTTTTACTCTACTTAGCCGCGCTATAGTCGACAGCTATTTTACTCTACCGAGCCGCGCTATAGTCGGCCGGGTATGGCACCTATTGTGCAACCACTGATCAGTTGGGTATGATAATGAGGAGGCCCACAGAGGCATATGTATGAGATGATGATGAGGCCCACAGAGGCGTATATATGTATATGATGATTTTAAAAAGGATATAAATATATGTAT